>JAUJYV010000083.1:0-115685 GCA_033995625.1 Ophyiulus pilosus
GTCTTATGACCGATTGCAGGATTGTTATATTATCTCTGGTGTCCCTGCCTCTTAGGAAGGCCGTTTGCTCGGGGGGGATAATGTGATTAGCATGTGCCCAATCAAGGGTTCGGGAGGCGATCAAGGCCATATATAGCTTGGCTGGATTAGAAACCAGACTAATCGATAATTTTACTATGAATATTTCAGTTAGTAATGGTTTTACTAAATCGGCTATTGAAATCTCTCTAATAGGGATTTTCATGCATTTTCATTTGACAGCATTGGTCAATTAAGATCTCACTAATAGGGATTTTTATGCATTTTAGCTTGACAACAGTGGTCAATTAAAACGCAGTTTGTAATGCCTAGTTGGATGTAACGGTGTGGCTGTTGTGACAAATTAAGGTAAGATTTATTCTCATTATAACACGTTTCTATTGCTGAATTATAAGTGACATACATATCTGCACTGACCATAAGCTAATTTTATAGATTTTAATATTCCCAATATTGTATTTATAACAGTTTAACTTTTCAGAGTAGCGGGGAAAAAATGGCGACTGAACGACAAATATTTGAACTTTCAAGGTCGTTGAGGAATCTTAACCCTGCTGGTGAAATATCGACTTTGGCAGGATAATTTGGACGAATTTAAGAAGTGCAAATGGGGGTAAGTAATTACTTGTATGTACATATTCAAATACTAAAGACGGTATTACAGATCAGATATGAATATAATGTATATTTGAATGGGACATAATATGGCATATGTGGCCCTATACTTGTAGAATATTTCACTACGGGCGTTTTTGGTCATATGTGTTGAACGTGCGGCTAACCTTTCCACTTTTGCTGTGTAATGTAAAGGTTATAACCGTGTGGCTTTTGTAGTCATTCATAGTCGGTACGCGCTGAAAACCGGGTCAAACGAAGATGGTGCTTCATCATTTTTCACGGAATAACAATGGAGAGTTTTGGTTTATTGCACGAATACGAAAAGAGTTTCCTTCAGCTTGCCCTTTCTAATCGTCTAAATACTTTCGCTACAAGTTAACAACGAGCATAAAATTGCAGCATAGAAAACTTGGAGGAAATACAGTATCTTGATTACGCGTAAAAAAGGGTTCAAGTTAGATGTATAATAGTTATGATACTCTTGGTCTTGGTGAATCTGAGAAAAAAATGTATAACCCCATTGAAATTTTCTAAACAATGAATCATTACGTCGAATTTTGCATGAAACTACTATTATCAAGCTGCTTTTCATTCAATGAAGATGTACAAAAGGGAATTCAGCTGAAATATTGATTGAGGAAATGCATACTTATAAGTGGTAATTGCCAGTAATTGATCCATTTTGGGGAATGGCTATATATCGAAACTCGTAATTTGATGTCAAGCACTATAAACAACATATAATCCTGTATACCGTTGTTTATACTACTGCTTATGCTTAAATCTGCAGCTAAGACATCCATGCAGAAACATTACTAGAATATATTTACATAATGTATGATGACAAGTACAAAAATACATTAAATTCTAGAAATTGGCCATGACATTTCTCATTCCTTGTCTAATTGTCTTCTGTTGACTAGAAATCAAGTCTTCCAACAAAGACTATCTGAGAGAACCTTTTGTAAATTGGAACATTTTTTGAACATCTTAATTATCAGGTTGCACGTAATTTTAATGACTTCTTTCAATAGTCAAGTGAAGCGCAATTTACCCTGACATTATTTTTATAGGACAATACATTAATGACTTTATATAAAAATGTACACCCATAAGCTTTACCTTGGAGTAATGGGTTTGGGGACAAAAAATGGAAACATGTCAGTGTTTTATATTATTAATAATTCGAATTGCTATTAAATTGCGATGGGCCTGGTCATTTTTGGCAATGAAAATTCCATTGCCTATAGATAATTTTCAAGGTAAAAGAATAATATGGGCGTAATGTCCACTTATAGAAATAGTTCTTTAAAGATGGTAGCATCTTGCAATATACATTTCAGGTGCACCTCCCATCCATCCATATAAACTGTGATTAGATATTTACCTTGACCTAGTTTTTGTCCAATTTGACAAGTATTATCAATAGAAAAAAATAGATTCCGTATGTTAGAAACAACTTTCGCTGCATTAACCCGTGGCCATTTTTCGTTTGAAATATAATAATTACAAAGTTTCTCATAGTATTCCCTAAGTTTTTGCTGGTAGTGCTGTCTATAACTACCTTAGATAAGTAATTATTTTTAACCATAATTCAGCTGTTGAACGTCATGAGTGTGCATGACGTTCAGTTAGTTCATTGGTAGTTCAGTCTGTGGCTCCTCCCTTCTGTAACGGTAATAATGAACGGTTGGAGTTTGCTAAATTTCCATTTATAAGGTGTGGTGTGCCGTGACAATTGTGGCTTCTATTCAGTGTGCCAATTTGTGTACCTTGAGTTACATAAGGTTGAAAAGCACTGGTCTAGATAATTAGTTGCCAAATACCAAATTGAGAAGATTTGAACAATTGTTGTAGTGTCATTTTTTTACAAAAAAATAAATTAAAAAATTTTAGAAAATGGTAGTGGTTGGAATACGAAATTGTTTATCATTTTTTTCTGCTTCATAAAATTCTGCGAATTGTGAATTTTAAATAGATCAGTTTTGTCATTTGGAATGCAATAAGGAACTGGTATGATGGTTTCATTTTCATTGGCCATTGAAATGAAAAGGAAGTAGTCTGTCTGATAAGGGCGTGGATTGCATTACCCAGGTCGCGTAATCTGATAATTATTTTTATCTATAAATACGGTCGTAAATATCCACTACTTTTAACTGTCGAATTTAATTGGCTGTATCTCTAATGCGACTAGCACGTCGATTAACCGGATTGGAAAAGTTGGCGCTTTTCAAGCTAAAACTTGCATTTGGAACTAAGTAGTCCCTGGAAACTTGCCCGAGCATCGATACTTTGAGCATCGATGTTTGACTTTTTGTAAGTCAGCCTTTATAAAATAAAAATTCAGTATAATGTATCGTCTTAGCATGGATAAACATTTTTTTTTTTTTTTTGTGGAAACTGTTGAATATAAAAGTTTGCATGTCTAGCCCTAAGGTAAATATTCGCAATGTATTTACAAGTAGTATCTCGTCATTTTGATCCGCCTATTTATAAAATAAACGTTATGTTTATCTATACTTAACGTAAATGATTTACCCAGGTCAGAAATAGCATATGGACGGGCTTTATACGAGTTGAATGTTTTTTGTTGAGCTTAATGTTGACTATATACTATGTTAACAATGAATGTATCTAGTGACTCCTCCGCCATTTTCCTAAATACAAATAAAATGTAAATTTACTTCACAGAATATTTAAATCGACCGTTTTTTTATGAATTGGATGACTATGCGATAGCGATTTGGGCGGTTTCAACATAAGGAAATTTCTACTGTATATATATAGTATGTACTATATACGAATTGAAAAAAAGTTGCATCAGTTTGACTTCCGGATGGAGTATTTCATCTAAAAAGAACGCTATCAAATGATTCAGAAACATATACAGTCGATTCCGCTTAATCTGGACACATCCGGCGGAAGCGTTTTGCCCCGATTAGGCGGCTGCCCAGAATATGCGAAGTTAAAAAACATTACTGTCCGGATTTTGTTCTTGACAATTTGGCCCTAATAAATGGCTGCCCAGATTAACCGGTGTCCAGATAAAGCGGAATCCACTGTATTTGTAGTTGCAATGTTGGCCAATCTAAACAGCTTTTTTAGAGAAAATGCTACTCTGTACATGTCATGATGTGATTATCACAAATTGTCACATCCCGAGCACAAACTTTGCAATTTATGAATTAAATATACGTATTTCAACGAAAATATAAGAAATTCAAGCATAAACTGGTGTTTAACACGAATTTCAAGCATAATTCCAGAATTTTTCGAGGTGATAAAATTCAAGCGTATATTTCTCTACTTTCCCAATAGGATCCCAAAGGATGACATTTATTTAATTCTGAAGAAGTTCCATATGGAAATATGCTTTTGTTTCCAAAATTCCACTTAATGACGGACAAAATGGCGACGCTTGTTTTTAGATGAGATGTTTCAGATTCCTGTGTTTCCGCGCATTCTTTGAGAGATTAATTAGCCCAAAAGACAATGGTTGACCTTCGTCGCAAATGGTGACCGTGGATGATCGACATCATGGAACCAAATATGCTAATTTGTGAGGCTGGTACACAGGCAGGGTGCCAAACTGCCTATAGTATTTCGCACCTTCGTGTTGTACACTAGAGAAAACGTGCATTTTGGCAGTTTCGGTGCATTTGGTTGATGAGCTCACGCCTATTCAGAGTTAAAGTAATGAGCTGTTAAGTGCTACAACACAAGAATATTGCTGTTGCTACAGGTAGGCTGACATGTCCCTCGGAAAGCTTCGTGTTTTGGTAGACGTTTTTTATTCCAAAATTGCGACTGCTCATTTTAGACGCTTGTCCCACTTTTTGGGATTATTTATATACTATATCTCGAATTAGCAGCTCCATGTAGGGAAATTTTCCCAAAACGCTTAACCCGAGAAATACTTAATTTTTCTTAAATGAAGGGAGACCTAACTTCATCCATGGTTTACCAGTATTAACCCTTTCTCCAATGATTGTGCCCCGTGCAACACAGATGCTGAGCAGTTGCAATTGAAAATATAATGCAGTATACTGTATTGCGGCACTTCTTAATAACTTCCGGTTAATTTTTTTGGAATGCCTAGCTGGCAGTTAGATATTGTAACTTGTAACTTATTCTGAACCATATTTTTAGAACGAAGTGAGTAATTCAAATGACATATGACATGACAGAAACTAGTTTTTAACATGTTTTTGCTCATGTATACTCGAACACTTTTTTAATGATTGATTGTTGTTGTGAATTCCAGAGATAATTTAAATAAAATAGACATTTTTATTTAGAAAGCCAGGTGCGTTTTTAAATTTGAAACTATTTTTCCAAAAATACTAACAAATTTTAGAAATAAAATTATAGTTTCCTTAAAGGAGGTGTATACTTTTGATCGAATCACTTTTTGAGAATTTCATAGAATAAGGAGGATAGGGATAGGGATAGGGATAGGGAATAGGGACAAATAACTAGCTTGTAAGGATAACTGGGGGGTTTCCATGTTGTGAACTTCAGATATTTGGAGAGAACAATCTATTTTTGCAAATGTCGTTAAACGTTCATCTCAGAGAAAAACTATCCACTGTTGTTAAAACAAGTCATTATAATGAATCCTACATACCATGGCTGTTATTTATGAGAATATCAGATCATCAAACATACTTTTACATAAAACTAATCGTGGTTTAGGTTACTTTGTCGAAAATCAGACATACGGAGTTGTTTTGACCGAACCAAACTTAATTATCTGCAATTCTGATAATTTTTCTTCTGTATTTTCTTATGAATTAACTTGTAAAGTATAGGTACAAGAGTGATTTAGTTTTATTTTTCACGGGGAAAGGTTTAAAGCAGTTAACAACAACCTTGTATTATGTCAATATTCATGATGGGTTATATTAACTCCATACATGAACATAATAGAGAGATTGAGCCAGCCAACGCTTTAACGTTAACCTTTACGTTAGAGGCGAGAAGGGAGGAGCTACGGACTGAACTACCCAATGAACAAACTGAATGTCATGAGTGCGCATGCGTGGTTCTTCCATTCCCGCCATTAGAGTTAAGGAGAGTATAAAGACGTTGACATACTAAAACTGTCTTATTTGACTTTGTCAGTTTTGTTATCATCTTAATAAGGCTTGATAAACATTAGTTTTCGAATTACAGGGTTGCAAAACATTTTTTTTGTGTAGTAGTATGTGCACTTTAATGAGTGTTGCTACACCATTTCAAATCAAGGCCAAATTATTTTTAACGATTTGAATCCATTTACTGTATAGAACTGTCTGTACAAATTGAGTAAACTGATAGAATGAAACATTAAAATAATAAAATAAGTCAAGGGTAAGAGGTGCTATGAGCAGTAGTCGACCGTAGCAGATTTTGAAATTTGGTCAATTCGAAATTCAGACTGGTATAGAGTTAGTAAAAGTCCTCGTTCGACCCAATTAGAGGCCAGACTTGCTCGTATCTTATTGAATCTTGAAACATCAAGGCAGACCCTCGTGATTTACAGTGCCATCACTCATACAGTATGCACCACTCCCCTATAGGAAGAAAAAATGCAGGTAAATCTACCTGATAACTTAAACGCCGTGATGAAGCAGTCAACGACTTTGTGACTTACTACAATCAGTCTGAACTTAACTGGCGATGAGTAAGATATATGTAAAGTTTCATTCTTCTACCTATAGTGACAGGTCTACATGTAGGCTATCTAACCATTGGGGACCACTATTGTATATTTAATGTCATTTTTTTTTATTGACCAATTTTAGGGTTTAAAAAGGTGTCATAAAAGACCCTAAATTGTCGAGATTGTAGCACCTTTAAAAATTTTGAATTTGAATTTGTATATTTAATTATTATGAGAAATCAACAAATAATATAGGATGGATAACAGAGTATATGGGCTTCGAACCTCCATTTTTAAAGGACTTTTGATTAAGACAATACAAAACAATAACATGTGTCATTTATAGCATAATACAGATTATCTTATGATGTTAAGATATCATGGTACTGTATGTATTATGTGCATAATTAATATTTCTTAAAAATGTATTCTATATGCATTTTTTGTTCATACTTCTCCAAGCTTTACAGTAGGTGGAATGAAAGTTTGTAATTTATGGTCTAGTTTTTCTTGTTGTTTTTTTTACCCCATGCAACAACAAGATATTTTGACAAAACTATAAATTGCATGATTTGAATCTTAGTTCCTCATTAATATTTCGCAAAACTCTAATAATTCAGCCTCGGTGATCTAGTTTTTTAAAGAAAAGTAACTTACAGTGTGTCATTTCCTGTTATTATTTCTTTAAAAAAAATGACTGCACACATGCTAAGAATGCAAATCATAAAAATGTAGCCCAGACTATGTCAATTCAAATCATGAAATTTCTATATGCTCCATAAAACTTGACAGAAATCCATTATTGATGGTATAGCAATTCAAAATTTCCCTTTTCAAAAACTCATTGGACCTGGTAAAAACACTAACGCTACCTGAAAGTGTCGTTTACTATCAGCTCCACCATTAATTTGAAAACATGAACTAACCATTTCCAAAGTTTGCGCATGCATTACAGTTGCATAATTTAATTGTTTTCCATTTTTCCGTTTAGGGAAAGGTATCCCAGACAAGGTGTGCTCATTCTGTGCTTTGCGGGGGATCGACCACCTCACTACCAGACTGATAAGAATGCATTTAAAGGTAAGAAAATAATGTTAATGTATGCTTGGCTACATTGTGTACATATGTAACAACTTTATGTGCATTTGATTTTAGTTCTCATATACTTAGTTTATGGTAAATATTTGGCACAGTTAGCATGCAATATTCGGCAGTTAACCAGTCGACTCCTTAATGACATGTTTAGTCATGTGGGGGTGTTTTTCAGCCAGTGTTATTTGTTTTAAGGTAATGAGTTGACAATGAAATGTTATCACCATTTGTGTGAAAGGAGACTTTGAAATTGTAGACTTTGTAAAATATTTCAGGACTATCCTGAAAAATCATGGTGTTTTCAAACTGGTTCCAGTTTTTTAATGTTGAAAAAAAACTGCTAAGTTTTTATCGAAAAATTCACATTTAAATTTTAGTGAAATTTTCGCAAAATATGGATATTACATAAATTGTTCCAGGCTGTGAGTGGTTTCTTATGACAGGTTTTCCAGTTTATGACTTTTTAAGAAGTTATTTCGTTTATTCTTTGCCGCCAACGTTTAGAACTGTCAAACTGTATTCACGCTGGGTAATCTCACAATTAACATCATGCTTATACTCAAATGTTTAAATGCAAATTTGGCGGACATTTATCTTAGGCAAAATATATATTGTATTTGATACATGCCTTTTACAGCTGCGTACGTATTAAAACATTCGTTGAATATTGCCAATATATTTATGTTCATGAATGGACATTCTTTTATTTGCAATGTTCATAATTTGTGAAGCATATTTTTGGAATCTCACCCATACATATTGGCCATATTCAACAAAATGGTTGGATGAAAATAATGTGTGTTTAATTAATAACATTAAGATAATGAAAAGCACAATACTGCTTTAGTCTGAGCTATAGTGAATAAGTTATTTTTAAACATGTTCGTACTTGTACATATATTCTAATAAGTATTTCACAAAGGTGGCATAACGTCAGAATGAATGCGTTCATAGCTACCATATTTGGTTCTAAAGTGTATTCATGAATACATTTTAGACTTATGACACTGGCACTGCACTATACCTTTCATAAACATTTTCACAATATACCTTTTCTTCTAAAAACATTCCAAATGTATGCAAGATAAACACATGCATATCATGGAATCTGACTACATTTCATAAACATTTTCACAATATATATTTTCTTCCAAAACATTTCAAATGTATACAAGATGAGCTTGGCTTCAGTTAAAGTGATGTCTTTAAAAGTACATTTTGCTCAGCAACTAGTTTTAAGGTTTATATCATATTTTTTTCTGAAGAGTATGGCAATACTTCAAATTTCAATACTGAATATTTCGTTATTTGAAGTGCTTGAATAAGCGTTTGCTCTGGATCGTAAGCTTTTACTTAGGCTATACTATAGAGACATGTCAGCAGTCAGCACCTGCCAAAGCCAACATTTATTTTGCTCGCGGATGTGTAAATTAGAGCTCATAGCTTTGACTATAAAATAGTAATTAAATTATCAGTCCTTGGCGCCCGAATGCAAATTAGAATCATATCAATATTAAATGAGAATAATCCTAAAAGTTGTAGTATACTTAGGATTGACTTGATGGGGTTTATGGCAATTGCTCAATTTTACAATCAGCTGATATTTGCAAGTGCATGTCAAGCTAATTAGTACTTTTGGACTCTTTCGCAATTAACAATAGACAATACACTGCCATTCTGAACTGTGAATTGTACTTAATAAAGGAATAAATGAACAAAGCAATTAAAATTTTAGCCTGGCACGGTGCACGTCACAGGGGCGCATATGCTAAGTCATTGTAAAGTAATTATCAATCTTATTCGATTAAGAAAAGCATTTGCTCTTATTAGAAACTGCATTGCCTATTGATTCACCTTTCATTTTTACAGTGATTACGACATAGACATGTCAATTCATACAGATTTAAGCAATTGCTTAAAATCCACAAATTTCAAATTGTTTTTCCTGCAATATCTATACTTGCAGAAAAAATGTTTTTGCTTATACTAAAAAAAAAAAAAAAGAAAAAATAATGGGAATACACTGTATTTTTATATAATGAAGCGGATAAAGTTTAAGTAATTATTTGGGGGAAAAAATTAGTCACTACATACGAATACTGAGGGAAGGCACTTGAGTACAGTGGGAATTGCATATATATATTGAGGTTTTTGGAGTAGAAGTTATATAAATATTAATTCGGACAAATGAATTTACACTACTTCATTTCGAATAATAATAATCTTTTACTAAACACAAATTCTCTAGCTATAACATTTGACAAAAAAAGGGTATTCGGTAAATTTGCTGATAAAAGTGCGAGCATTTTAAGGATTTAAAAGCTCATCGCTTTTACTGTAGTTTTATAACATTACTAATGAACTAGCGATACATTCAACAAAATTTGTTTAATGTTTAATATGTAATGATGGATATAAGTTACGTACACATGACTTCTTGGAGTGTGGAGCCTCCACAATTTTTAAAAAGTGGAAATGTGCCCTCATTGCCCTGAGAACACAAATTTGAAAACCATTGGCCTAAATCAGCAAATCTAAGCATCTGGTGAAAATATCCGAGCATATGCTTCATTTAATTTTTACTGTGCTTCCAAAATGAGGAATGTCGGAATTTACCTTTTTCCTTTTGAATTCCGCCGGTCCAGTTCTTTGCATCACGTAGTATGCCAGCACGAAGAACATGCTGATGCCGGCCATCAGCCGTAGCACCCCCGGCACAGTCCGCCGTCGTCGACGCATCCCGATAAGCAGTCCGGTGCGTTAAGCGAGGCGTGACGGTACGGCGCAGGTGGGCATCCCCCGGTAGATGCGGCGTGTCAGGGCGGCATCGAGAGCAGAGCCTCTCCGGTGACGCGACTGAAGTCAGAGGCGCGACGAGAGCCACGCTGTTCTGCCGTCTCAGGAGGCTCTGAGGCCGGCTGGCATCTTGGACTCGCGCTTGCTTACTCAGCCTCCTTTGATGCTATTGGCCTCCGTCTGATTTTTCACCGTGACTCATCACCGTTCACGTTTACACTCAGAATGATATAATATGTTATAGGGAATACCTGTTTGCGCTGGGTTGTCGTACATAGGTCACAGGTGGTTCTAGATTAGCGCTCTTGTCTAGAAGTTTTATTCTGTTCAGGGACAGTGGAACTTCGAAGGGATTCTACTTTATATCAAGAATTGTACTAAGGCGTGGATTCTACTATTTTTTCTTTGCAAATCAGTTTACTGTTCACTAATTTGTGAGGGTGTTAAATTCAGTTATATCGTTTTATAAACCTGTTGGATCCTTAAATCCTTTCAAGAGCATTTAGAACGTTTGCAAACTTTAGATTGCAGGAATGAAGCCACGTCCACATTTAACAAACGTTTCGTTTAACGACAAAACTTTGTTGAAAACACAATGTTCTCCTCAAAAAGTTGGCTGAAAGCACAATGTTTTCCTCAAAAAGTTTGCTGAAAACACAATGTTTTCCTCAAAAAGTTTGCTGAAAACACAATGTTCTCCTCAAAAAGTTTGCTGAAAACACAATGTTCTCCTCAAAAAGTTGGCTGAAAGCACAATGTTTTCCTCAAAAAGTTTGCTGAAAACACAATGTTTTCCTCAAAACGTTTGCTGAAAGCACAATGTTTTCCTCAAAAAGCTTGCACAAATGAGATTTGGCGTTGACTTTTTCTAAGTTTGGATGGGTTAATAACGAGTCACATAATGAGGTTTTCATGTGTATTTTACAATTTATATTTCGAATTATTGGGATTTTCTATTGTGTGCAGAAGTAATTAAAAATGCAGAACAACAGGAATTAAAATGCCTCCACTCTGAATTCTTGCTATAATTCAACATAGACATATTTAATTGTCTATTTTGTATAAAAATTGGAATGATCATTATTGCTGTTATTTTTTGTTGGTGCTGCAAGTTCTTAAAGCCATACTTAAGTTTTGTATGAATTATGGTTGCTCTCATAAAAAAAATCAGAAAAATCCTCCTCTAGTTGTTTAACCTGCGGATATTTTACAGCATCCACTTTAGGATCCACTCCATTTGAAACCCATCAGATCGTGAAACAGAAAGAATAAATAATGCATTAGATAATTCCCATGATCAAACGATCGATATTACAGGAAAATAACACTTATTTTACGTGAATTCAGTATAAAGTTTAAAAAAGCACCTGTATAAAAAATTTAAAATGACATTTATTTTTCATAAGGGAAAACCTTAGGATATTCCAATTAGGAATATTATAACACAAAGTCTAGAGATATCTTAAGTATTTTGGACGAATTTTTCGAAATCCTGACTATAAATACTAGGTGTATGATATTTTCTCAAACTGAAAATGTCTTGCTTTTATATCGTGAAATAATTCATTAAAAATTAAGAAGACCAGAAAGATCTGTAGCTCTAATGGCAGCTCAATGGACAGTTTGAGCATGCCAACGTCTTTATACTTACCTCAACGTTAGTGGCGGAAAGGGAGGAGCCACATATTGAACTACCCAATGAACTAACTGAACGTAATGGGTGCGCTTGCGTGGTTTTCCCTTCCCGCCGCTAACGTTGAGGTAAGTATAAAGACGTTGGCATGCTCAAACTGTCTATTTTCTCACAAAAGTGACATAAAAATGTAAACTTTTTTTTGATAAAGAGATGTAATGTAGGCGATCGATAGGTTCAATAATTATTTATGATGCAATTGTGAAACGACAAAAAAATGATGCTACTTTAAAATTTATTTTATATAGTTTATAACGCTAGTTTAAAAGGTGTTCCAATTTCAAAATGTTAAGTTTTTCACGAGTTTTCGAGAAAAAGTAATGCGGCGTGCCATAAATATGTGTATTGAGGTTTAGCTACTAATTAACTGAAATCACGATTCATCCTACCGTATAAAAACAACGTGAACAGCCGTTAGCTAAATTTCTGTAATCCTGGTATAACAACATTTTTTTTTTCAATTCAGTATAATTTTATGAATTATTATAAAGTAAAAAATACCAAATAACTTCCATTATTTCTGTACCTTAAAACTTGTAAGAGTCCAGTAGAGCCCTGCTAAACTGGACTAATTGGGAATTAGGATTTGGAATTTGGAATTTAAGACAAATAATTTTCAATAATCCAAGCTTAGCATGTTTTTTATATAAAAAAAAATATATTTTAAAGGATATGATTACTTAAAATGTACTGACTTTAATTAAGAGGTTAAGTATCGTTATTAATTTCTCTACTGTAAAAAATTCTCCACATTGATAACCCCACTATGTAATTAAAAGGGTTGGGCGCAACGGATATTAATACACAAGTGAAAGTTCATCCTTTTTAATGAAAAAGCATAAAAAGCGTGATGTTCTCTCCGCAAATGAGAAATCTGCGTTTAAGTGGAACACTGTCCTTTTTAATTAAAAAAAAGCGCCCTCACCCTTTCCCTTCCTTATCAAAAAGAAAATATTTAATTAAATCATCCTTTGCTGTTTTAGCAGTTCGTCCCACTGAATTTATCAGCAAATTCTGAAAATGTTTGAAGATTACAGTATTTGACTAAATGGTAAACAGCTGTTGTTTATCAATGGTACAAAGAATACCTTTTATAATATATGGAACATAAATAATGTTACTAATCAAAATTATTCAGCTGTAGTAGTAATTTCTAATGTTAGTGAAAGCTGTTTAAAAGGTCAAAAGTTGCAAAATTGCTTATAAAAAAATTACAAATTCAAAATTTTGATGCAAGTATGAATTTATTAGACGAAAATGTTCTAAAAAAAATAATTGGCATACAAAAAACTTTTTCATAAAAAATGTTAAAAGTTTACATAAATTAAAGCTTATTTAGTAGAACTAACTGTTTAACTTTACAAAGTTTATCTTTATGACTACAGAGTTCAAGTTTTACATATTTTTCAAGTAAAAATGGACTTAAATCTTAGATATAAAGTAAATAAGACAAACAAAACATGGCAACATTTTCGTGAAAGTCTCTTTTATTAGCATTGCACTCTTGGTCAGTCATGTACGCACTCTGTACACGAAAAAATGCAGGGGATTAGGCTGCCCTAAACCGGTACAAAACTAGCCAAAAACGCTTGAAATGAAAAGGTGAGAAAACAGTGCTTTGAAATACAATTATAATAACAATGTATACGCACAAAACGAATCTGAAACCAGGAACAACATTGAAACCAATAAATTGAGAAGACTAGCATATTTGCTTTTTAGCAGAAATTCCTACAACACGTAGAAAAAAAAAATAAACACAGCTGTTTTTTCCCCCTTTTTTTCTTTCTTAAAAATACCAAAATTAAAGCTTCAATAATTAATGATTGCAAAAACCGGGTAATCCTGTAGGCCACTGGGAAATGATCATAGCTTAAATCAAAGAAACACCGCCGGTAAGGAGATGATTTTAGAATGGATGGAGATGCACATGGGAAAATGGCAAAGCATGGAAAAGCTCTTAATGTAAATTAATGTGTTCGCCTCGACTTGGGTGGAGATGGCTGACGCCCGGAAAAGCTGAAATCAAAGTAAGAGTGTGTGTTAGAGAAATACGGTGAATTTAAAACTGTGATGGTGAATTATTAAATAGACGTACTTTGACCAAGAAGGTGGTCCGCCATATGGATCATACTGATTATAAATAGAATCACTACAGTATCTGTAAAAGAACAAGAGGAACAATTAATTTTAAAAATAACAATTTAAAACAACAGTAGAACCCCGATTATCCAAACTGTGTTTAATAGAAAATCTACATTCCATAATTGGGGGAAAAACAACAAACTGCTAAGGACTTTATTTAATAAAATTTAAAATATACTGTCTACATTCTTGTTATTAAAATGTACACAATATATTTTAAACAGTATTTTTATTAGCTTTATAAAAATGCATATCATTTTCTACAAAAAAGTGTAAAAGTATATTTTTCCTCGTTTTATGTAAGTTGGGGAAATATAAGTATTCTGGATAGAAATTTAAATCTGAGATAAGTGTATTAAAATAAAATGACGTCCAAAAAAAGTAAATGCATATACGAGGAATGGGTATATAGAACCATGTTAGTATATTTTTAAAGTAATCTAATATTTTTCATATATTTTTACCTTGTAAATATTTATTTTTTCTTTGGAAAATGAAAGGGAATAAATTGAAGGTCTTTTACACTCGCAAAAAAATGCCAAAAAAAAGAGATCCACATTGAGGACAAAATATTTTTTTACGTGCATGGGCTATATTTAGAATGTAAGCAAACTTCTAAATTTAAATGGCCTTTATAAATAGAAATTACTTAATGACTGCCTTTAGAAAGTACTGAATAAGGAGTATTAGATCTGAGCATAAAAAAATTAAATTTTGCGCTATAATTTCAAATAAGAAAACTTAGATGATAAACACTGCATTAACTAACAATTCTTCCAATGAGGGAGGGAGAGGGGGGGGGGACATGTTTATGAAAATTTAACAAAATTACAAGTGTCGTTACTGACCTATTATCTGTGATCAACTTTGTCGGTGAGGATGATGGAGATGGGAAAGTATCCTCGTCATAACCGGTACCGTAGCCTGGAGAGAAGGGTGGAGCAAAGCGTCGGTCATCATATAGTTCTGGGTAGGGGTGCATTCGACTCCCAAATCTATCCCAAGATGACATGTACCCAGGTCCATACCCATTGCGCATCATCGAACGTCTTTAAGTACATAAGAAAATTATATTATTCACAGATAATACCTCGTGATGACATAAACTCTTAGTAGACAAATTGCCATTACCGTCCACGTCCACCACCACGAGAGCGTGGCATTTTTGATCTTGGCCGGCTTTTTGATTCCTGTCACATCAGAAAAACAAAATTCAGATATGAAAGCAACACAATATCATTGTAGAGAATTAGCCTTACCTCGACTGTGATTTTTGCACCGTCTATTTCATAATTCTGCAAAGCTTTGATTGCTGCGTCGGCTTCTTCCGAGGAAGCCATGTGCTTTTCGGAGAAACGAGAAAGGATTTATTGTTGTGAAATTCAACCCGGCATGCGATTCAGTTATTAGATACCTACCACAAATCCATAATTAGTTAAGATATCACATTCTTTCACTGTGCCGTATTTGGCGAACAGCTCTTCGATCTCCTCCTTTCTACACGATGCCGGTAAACGCCCGACGAATATTTTGGTTACCTAGTCAGGCAATGCAAAAAAAAACACAAATTTAAACGTCAACCAATTAATTAATTTTGACACACAAAAACTTGTTTAAGACTGATTTTGGTTGAAAATATAAGTTTGACAGGGGCAATCGTGACGCCTCCTGGATATATCGCTGCATGCTCCAGTAATTTCTGATACAGGGATCGAATCCAACATGTACTTCTAGTCACCTAGATGCATTCTCTGATACCACTGTCACAGAGTTGTGGATTGACAGGCCTGATTATAGACCTGCAACCCGGGGGCGAATGAATGAGGTTTACCTTTTCTGTATTTGCCATGGCTTTGTTCCCTGCAACGTTGATGGCACAGGGCTAGGCGTTTTTCAGTTACAGTGTTGTATTTCACATCTGTGGCGATTTGTCCGCGCATCGGCAATCTGTTTGACGAAATGGCAACGGCTGGGAATGAATAGACAGAAGACGCCCGGTACCTGCGCCTTATCAACAAGAGACATTTCGGAAATTTCGGGGGAAGATGCTACCGAAAGCATGCAAAGTGCGACTCCGGGAAGGGAGGCCAACTCCTCTAGTACCCAGAGAACGCTCTGGAAAAGGGCGCCGGCTTATTTACCAAAATTTGAACAATGTTTCGATAAAAAATGTACGGAATGAACACAGACCGGCTTTTGTTTATTCTCCTCCGAACGTTCGCTACAGATGCTCCGACGCCATCTTTGTTGTCAGCTGCGAGACTCTGCTCGTGGGCTAGGGCGACACCTGGTGAAGGAAATTTTTTATACAGGCATCGCTGATTCCATTTTTTTAAAAATCACGTTTGAACTTGATTTGGGAAACAAACTTTAGTAAACTTTGGTTGACTTTTTTAGTAATTATATTTGGTGCAGCATGCGACAAATATTCTATTTTCATTCTGCGTTCATTTTCTCCCGTTTAATCAATGGTCAACGAATTCTATTGAAGTTGAAAAAGCATTCAAATTTTTTTCATTCAAATTTAACTGCGAATATTAAAAACGTTTGGTATCAAGGTTCAACCAAAGGTCCAAAGTTAGTTTTAATTGGCTGCTTGTGGGAAAAGAGTAAATGATTGACGTAATTTTAAGTCAAAATGATGGTACTGAGACGCGGCATAACGGATAATGGACTAACAGTCGTCGTAGGGCCCCGCCACGGCTGTGAGGGGGCCCCAAAAGAAACTTTGCTTTTGGGCCCAAATATTATAGTTACCCTCTTGATACACCTGTATACAAAAACCGTTTATACAGTTTAATCTTCAAGATTTAAATACTACATGTAGAAAAAAATAATATGGAATTGATTTATACATGTAATATTTATTTAAATACATTTGCAATAACAGAAAAATGACATCAATATTCAAAATTAATGTAAAATAAAAAGTATTGATGCAAATCGATGTTAAAGTGAAAATTATAAAGCAGATTTTAATGTCAAAGTAAAAATAATAGTCGGTCATTGAATTAATGTAGTGATGTTTTCTTCTGTTACTTATATATACATATTAATTACATATAAATAATACATTTTTCTTAATTTTTTTTTAAAAATCTTGAAGATTAACTGAACACTGCGTCATTTAAATTTCAGGGGGTATATTTTAGAAGTTACCAAATCAAAATATGTTGATTGCACCATCGATGGTTAAACAGGTCTTCGATTAAAGATAACGGCAGATAAGTTTCTGTTCATTTGTAAAATTGGACCATTGAAGTTTTATTAGCTGTAAACTGGTTTGGTTAAAAATAAAAAATTTATAAAAGCTAATTATAGGGCAACTTTTCTAGATTTTACGTATCTTTAATTATTCTCGAATGTTAATAAATCTAGAATAAATTGCATATTGTTTAAACGTCGAATAATATAGCCGTTTGCAACATTCTATATATGTTCAATCATTTAAAATAAGCAGAAAACACCCAACTTAATTTATAATGAATTAACGTCCAACATCATGATCGTCATCTTAATTACGTGTGAATTGAACTGGTGGATGTGAAGATAATTCACGGAATTTGGAAATATACCGTAGGGTAAGGCAGGAAAGCATGGTACACATCCTGCGATAAACTTCTAACAAATTTAGAAATGCAAAATTACGATGAATAATTATTACCTATAAACAGAATTAAATCAGTAATGTCGAACAAAATGTATTTACTTTTATTTTGCGGATATCATTGATATAGTAATTTTTTTAGAATTCGCAAAAACAGGACATAATGAACAATAATGCTGAATACTCTACCTTGTTCTTCAGTTTTCGATGTTTTTGGCGTTTTATGCAGAATTTTAACTGAATTTAGTCAAATAGAAGCTCGGTTTGATAATATTTGTTATCATTCTTTGAAATTTCTGAAAATTTAGAAAATATCAGTCTCGGAAAGATTTCAGGAAAAATGAAAAAATTGAGAAAACCTACCAAAAATATATGAATTATTTATTTAATAAACTTGTAATGCTAATTAAAACGATTATTTTACTTATAATTAATTATAAAATACTAAATTTGATTCATCTTACAAATATAATAATATATGATGATGAAAAAGATTAAAATTATTTGGAAAATTTCAATATATTTTGAAATATAATCTTATTTTCGGTAACATTTGAAAAACCTTTGAAGAAATTTGGAGAAAATAGAAATTTTGGAAGATTAAAGAGTATTGGTGAAATATGGGAATAATCTGGATAGCATGAAAGAGAATTTGTTGAAATTTGAACAGATGTTAGATAATTGTTGAAAACTGGGACAATTATAGCATAATTTCGGGGAACTTGAAAACAATTAAAAACATTTTGGGAGATGTTTATGACCGCTTAGTAACTGGTAAAAACTCATCCAATGATAAACTATTGTATGCTACAGTGCGAAATTCGAGTTAACTGGTGTTTACCATATACTGTCTAGTCTTTTTAGCATCACGTATTACTATGAAATATTAGGCTATAATTTGCCCCATTACCTTTGTTAATGGAGCGAATATGAAACTTTTGCTGATTCAAACATATTTTAACAAACTACACCAGGATTTGTAAACACATATTGCAAGCTGTAAAGTGGCAAGGACATCCGCTTGTGATGTTCCTATACACGTCAACTTACAGTGTGTGTTACGAAAACGTCACGGTTTCATCACTGAAATTGTTCATAGTAGAAATATGTATACTTTCGTCAGTCTGACGTTTTTTGAATCATGTTACACTCCCATCTTTTAAATTTTCTAAACAACCTCTAAAGTACATTTACATGTACTTGAAATAAAATAATAAATTAAATAATGTGTTTTTATTAATAACAAATTTTAAATGAAGAAATGGGTATTGTTTCAGAGAAATTTCTCACCTTTTTCATGAAATACATTTATTAAAATCTACGAAGGTTTCCAAAAATATTCCCTAAGTTCCCTTAATAAACATTCCCACAATATTCCTTTAAACTTTGTTAACTTCGCAAAAGTTTCATTGTTCATTAAAGATTCAGAGGATATTCTAGTAGTCATTACGCCTAATTCTCTTATTCACCAGATACAACTTTAATTAAAAACATTTCTAAAAATACCTTATGATTTCGCAAGATTGCAATTAATAAAGACGCACTTCCTTATTTACAGTATTTCCATATTTACAAATAATGGCTTCAAAACATATCAAACTGGATATGTATATATCTTCTATTTTCAATTTGGACAAGTTCATAAGTTTTTTTATTGCTTCTTTAGGTAAAATACGAAAAAAAAGATTTCAAATTATTTAAACGTTTAAAGCATTCCTGAATACAATTTCTCAAAATTCTGAGAATGTTATACATGTACATGTGCTGTAGAATATGTTCATATTTTATCAAGTAGAAAGCATTAAATTCCCAAAAATGCCCAGCATTTCCTTGCATTGTTTCTTTTCCTATCTACATACGTATTATGTACAAAAAATTTAGTTATTAATGATAACCCCAGTCAAAGAATAAATTTTCTCCTAGTTGAAAACAGATTTGCATAAAATTGGTTGTCAATCGGAAGAAATCCATCACTTGACTCTGACACTACTACATGTTTTTTTATAACTCAAGCTTATTATCATCGTCAATTATGTACATGTATGTTATTGAAAGCACAAGCGTATCGGCTTGAGTTTGATAACCTTCAAACAATCGTTTTCTAGTGAATTTATTGAAAATCGTCCTTAGAACTTTGGAATTTGCATTTGCAATACTGCAACAACTGTAATAGAAGTTGTCATGCTAATTAATACAAGTTCAAAAATCAATGTTGATAAATACATGTGACGCACTGGCTTGAAAAAAATAAATAAACAGATGTAAAACTTGACGATAACAGAAAATATTGATAACTACAAATTAACAGAAATCAGGGGACGAAGCAAACGTTCACGAATTAATTTCAAAGTTCACCGAAAAACGACTTCAACAGAACAATATTTTTAAAAGTGATGGAAATTTTACCAACAGATGCTGCTACACAATTAATGGGTATGTATCGCTATCAGTAGCGGTTAGTGCAATGTTGTATACTGTCACATACTGTAGCCGTAAATTTCTTCACCCAAAAAATAAGTTGTACTTCCGTTTCATTACCATTCGCTTCCGTTTCACCGCCATTGTACAAAAATGAGTTTTTTTGTTCTTTCTATTAAAAATCCCCTATATATAGTACAAGTAGTAAACAAGTAAATTAAAATTGGAATGAATCCTGTTTTAATCCGTGCTCTGATCTAATCCAACATGCTGCAATATACAGAAAAACCATTCTCGTGGATTGAAGGAGTAATTTTACTTTCGCTTTATTTATCTGCTGAAATGTCATCATTTGAAGTTTGGTTATGATTATTACATCCTGTAAGTCACAATTTCCATTGGCGTGTAATGATAGTGCTGCAATTTCCTGCCAATAGATGGGTAGTACGATGACATTAGTTGGTAATAGTAGGGGTCCTAAATAGTTCAGTTCTCAGACAATAGGGTGGGAAATATAATACATTTTGAACCGATTTATAAGTTTGCTTTCTGTTGGGAAGTCACGCTTCCAAACTGCATGACTAGGGGATTTGCAAACACATTGAGAGATTGATGGTAAAAAATATCTAAAAATGGTATACCCTAAATACCAACAAATCGGGGATCTTTCTTAAAGATTTACACCACTTTTATTAATCTATAACACTAAAATAACTGTGGGATAATTTAATTTAAATATTGGGGTTTTTTTTTTCATTCACGGCCAAAAATAATAAAAAACTACTTTAGTTGTTTTTCAGTTTTAATTATCCTTTATCGAGATTCAAATTGTGCTATCCGTACCATTAACCATACCCAATTAACCAAAAAAAATTAGGGCCAACGTTGGGCCATGGTTGGCATGTAGATGTACAATTGTATAACGGTTGGGTGAACGTTGGCCAACGTTGGGCCATTAATATATTACATTAAAATACAGTATATACTGTTAGTACATTAGTTGTTGTCAGTATAAAACCAACGATTTGCCAACCATCTACCAACATAAAACCAACGATTGGCAACTCTACCATCTGTCAACGATGGCTACCAACTGCATGACAATATAAAACCAACAATCCATTTACCAACATAAAACCAACGATTGGCAACTCTACCATATATGTCAGCGTTGGCTTCCAATTGCCAACGTTGCCAACCAAAATCCATCATTGCCAACCAAAATCCAACATTGTGTGTTACTTGGGTAGTGAGTACTCTCAAGCATATGTTGTGCCGAAAAAAGCCAGTGAGAATATAACTATTTCTATATGCCCTTCTGGCACCTTCAAAAATCACTTTATTTTTATTGGCCATCCCGTTCTGATAGCGCTGGCGTTCATCAGCCAACCGAATCATGCGGCCAAACCAGTTAACCGCTCACGAGCAGTTTACATGGACATAACATGTTTGACCATTTCATTCCTCGATCCACAGGGCCAAGCATGCCATTTAACTTGCCATTGTTAGGTACTATTTTTCGCTTTTTAGGCATTGTGCCCAATGTGCGGAACCCCACCAATCAACAACCGTGGTTGATTTTCACCGCACGACGCTGAGTCCCATGGACCTGGAGTTTTCGCTGGGATCGCCACCCTCGAACCCTGTGTTCTTGCAGGTGAACAGTTCGATGTAGGCCCTGCGGTACTCCCTACTCATCACCACGTACACAATGGGGTTGGTGCAGGAGGTGAGGTAGACAGCCACATAGCTGAAGATGTTGAGTACTGGCATCTCCTCTTCTTTGGCAAGGACCTTGACGATGGTGAGGGGCAGGTAGCATACCAAAAAGGCCCCGAAAATCACCAGGATCATCTTGAGCAGACGGATGTCCCTAGCCTCATCGTTGCTGCGGTGGCGCTTAGTCCGGCCCAGAGCCAGAGGGTCGGTGGGGTAGCCGAGGGGGCGAATGGGCGTGACGGGAGCACGGGGGACGGGCTCGGTGGCCACGCAGGTGGCGCTGCCGTGGGCCCGGGTCTTAGTCCGGCTTTCGCGGACCACGCAGAAGATGCGCACGTAGCACAGGATGATGATGAGGCAGGGCAGGACAAAGGCCAGTACGAAGAGTGCTGATTTTGGGGAACGGCCGTTGACCGCCATGATGGTACATGTACCCACCTTGGCGTCGAAGCCGAAACGGCCCCACCATCCGGCCCAAGTGGGCACCAGAGGGCCAAACGACACCAGCCAAATGGCCAAGATCATGGCGGCAATCGTCTTCGGTCGGAACATGACCGGGTAGATCTTCGGATGGGTGATCATGACGAAACGGTTGATGGTGATGACCATGACCGACAGCAACGACACCGCAACGTTGCCGTAGCGCAGCAGAGGGAAAAGCTCGCACAGAAAGTCGCCATGGATCCAACCCCGATTTAGGAAGTTGGAGGCTGCAAGAGGCAGGTTCACCAGGCTGAGCATAAGGTCGGCCAGACTTAAGTTGATGATGAAGGCTGCAGTGGCATTCCGGACCTACAAAATGTATGGAAGGAATATCGTTAGTTTAAGCGACTGGAATTACATGTAAATATCAGTGTTGGGCAGTAACTGAATTTGAGAAATTGGCCATTCAAAAAGGACTTCCTCAAGAAAAGGGTCTGCTGGCATGTGGGAAGGTGAGAGGGAGGAGAGAAGCCACTATTGACGTTCACTAATGATGGCATTTTTCAGTTTTTGATTTTTATGTTTAATTTAGCTTTAAAGGTCAGTGAAATGGGAAAAGGACACCAGAAGAAATGTGTCCCCAGTCCCAAATGTGTTAATGCATTAATTTTTAAAACCTCGATAAAGTTGCAAATTATGTCTAAATTTGTGTTAGACACTAATTTTATGCTGGAATTTCTCTTCGAGATTAGAAACTTTCCGTTAATCAAAAATATCTGGAAAAATGTCGTGGAATTGGCACCTTAACGGATGTTTTTAGAGGATGGGCCTTTGTATGTTCCAATAAAGATTTTGGACACCCTACTTTTCAAAAATAGTAAGGACGTCTATGAGGGGGAGGGTGGGGGTATGGGCTAAAATGGACGCCCTGTAGACAGGAGGTGGGGAGTTAATTTTTGAAGGAATTTCGGGGGAATGGCCCCTAACGAGTAATATTGGTAAGCATTCAACCACTTGAAGCATGAAACCATTATGTATGATGAATTGAAAAATTGCAGTATTTCTGCAATAAAAGTGTAATTTATGTATGAAAAGTGAAATGAACATTGCCTGGGAGCCCACTTCAGGATGTGGGGTCATAGATTTTCCGATTTTAAAAGAACGGGGTGTTCTAAATATAGTCTTAACAGTTTTGCTAATAAAGTTTTGCTGATAAACACATCAAACTGTATTGACTGCTGTATTTTGACAAGCTCGTTTATTATATTGTGTACTGCTGATTTATGACAGATATATTACAAAGTTTATTTCAAGACCATCACAAGCATATTATAAGATGTTGATGATATAGTTATAAATATATCTTGTGTTATCAGAACTCGTATTAATACATGTTGGAGCTATTAAACACTGTTATTATTGTGATAAGAGGAGTACTTTCCAAGTTACTACTTGTTCCTATTCTAAACATCAGCTGCAAGTACTTTGCCCCTTGTAATAACAGGATATACAGGGCGATAACAATATCAACTTGAAAACTAAGATCTGACAATTATTTCAGAGGAGGCTTGTATACAGTTCCAAAGGACATTCAAAGAAAGGAATTTGATATAGTTCCATTAATTCCTTTTGTGATATCTTTAGATACAAATGTAGATTTATTGAAGTAATTATTCTGAAATAACTTTGATTATAGTTCAGAAATGGTACAGGCAACTTTTTCTCTTAGCAGAAATCAAAACTATTGTTAAAGCAAATAGTAAAAAAACCGCTGTTAATTTCCATTCATGACAACCATAATATAAGAAAAAAAAATTATGATGGAAATTAAATTGTAAAAAATGACATGGAGCTCAATGCTATGCCCTGTGTACATTTATTTATAAAATGTATCTTTCTTTCGTTTTTTTACATTGTGCCATTTCGGTGTGTATTTTTAGTAAATGCTGACCACGTTTATTATTCTGACCAACGTTAATGAACCAGATTGTCTAATCACAATTAATGCTTTGATAACTAATGAAACTTATTGAATCTTAAAACTCGAATAATATTTCAATTTCAATTTATTTTTAAAATATACATTTAACTGTAAACGGAAATGAAATTTACGGGTTGGGAAGTACATATAACCAAAACACTTTTTCACAAATACGAGTATATTTCAAGATTGTTAATTACAGCTTAACAATTGTACTTCAAAAAAAAATTTAAAACATAAAATAAAAAATATACGTTTTGTAAACGTGTATCAAAGATGATTTGATCTTTGTTGCTGAATTATCACTTCCCGCAGACTTCTCAAATTTTTGGAATATGTCTGCATTTCGATATTGGATGTCTAGTCGATGAAGTCGATCACCATATCAAGGCTGTCCCTAACGTCCGAAAGTTTCTTGGGCTGCACTTCGGGTGTATCTTCCTTATCGTGTGAATCTTTAATAGAGTCTGGAGCAGCCATGTCCATCGCTTCCCTATGTTTGATCTGGTAGCCAAGATCGCCTTCATCTGCTTTCAGCCAGGTCTCAATATCCTCAATGGTCGTCGACATCTCCCCGGCAAGCTGCAGCGTCTTTTGCTAGTCATTGGGTTCGATTCCCTCGAAGCCTGGAACCATGTCACCGAGCACATTCAGATTCTTCCAGCAGCTGGTCAACGTCGTTGCCTCGACTTCCCAAAAGGCGCTCACCCAATTGAAGATGGCGGACTGGAGGCTGTATCTTTCCCAGCGCGTCCTGATCCTCCGCTCCCGATCTTGCTCCAACTCCCCGAGCTGGGCCACTGTCATCACCTCGTTAAGGAACTTCCTCCGGTAAAGTCTCTTGCAGGCCGTCACGGCGCCTTGCTCCATAGGCTGTATTAGGGTGGTGAAGTCAGGAGGCAGGATTCCCCAAGGCCTCTGTCTGGAACCGTCGCACCTCGGGTTCGAAGTGCTGATGGAACCAATCCTTCAGGATGTCCCTCGTGAAGCGGAACTCAGACGAAATGTAGTAAGGGACTGTTGGGGCCCTTAACTCCAGCGGCCCCACGACGGCAGGTTTCAACCTGTGGCTGCCGTCGACGTTCGCACACAGAATAGCCGATAGCCAGTCAACGTTTGACCACACCGGGGCCAAGACGTTACCTGGTAGGGAGCGTCAGACTGGTTTCAGCGGCGTTGTACAGCTGCCCCAAGCGAAGGTTCTCCTGGGCCATTAGGGTCCTTAGGCGGTCTCGGAATGACTTTACGCCGCGGCCAACGGCCCTTCCAGAGATGTTGTTACGGCGAAGGAAGCGCTGTAGCCAATAGTGACTGGCCGTGAAATGGGGGATATTCAGGTGCTTGGCAAGGTCTTCTGCAGCAAACTGTAGTTCGACCTCAGGAACGACAATACCTGTAGCATGCCGTTGGACGTACCACTTGTAGACGGCTTCTTCAAGCTTCTCGTCCGGAGACATCAGAAGTATTTTTTGACCAGCTTTGTCAACGGGAAATTTGTTAGCCAACTGACGAAGCTGTTCTTTCTTGCGCTTGATGGCCGACACTGTCTGACTGAGGATGCAGAACTGACGGCAGATTTTGAAAATCGGAATGCCGGCGTCTAGTTTGTCCAAAATCTTAAGCTCGTCAACTATGCTTAGGGTTTGCTCTCGCCAAATCGTCGGTGTCGTGTCCGACGCCATGATAGAGGAGAACGGACGAGTGTGGATTGGGTATTGATTAGAGAAGCCTTTGTAGGCCAGCGTTCAATGTTGATTTTAAGAAGTAATGGAGCGAGACAGAGGCCGGACTGGACATGGTGTCTGTCCTCTTGCCCGACAAGCTCATGACATACAAATTAAGTCGGGAGTTGTGCTTTGAAATTTGTGTTAAAACACCAGTTTATATTTGCTGGAAATTCCAGTCATTGTCTGGAAATTTCTAATCATCAGAGAGTTTGAGCCAGGCAACTTTAGCATACGACCTTTATACTTCTTTAATAAGGAATTTTTGGGAAGGGAAGCGCAATTCAGTTGAACTAAAAACGAATTTGCATAAAATCGTTTGAAATATGCTCATCACGTAACGTTCAGTTAGTTCATTGGTAGTTCAAATCAATGCTACCAATGAACAAACTGAACGTTACGTCATGAGCATATTTCAAACGATTTTATGCAAATTCGTTTTTAGTCCACCTATTTCAGACAACCTTTGATCCCCAATCAAATTACTCCCAAATAACATGGCTTAACCTTGAGGATAAAATCATAATGCCTTAATTGGGTTGAGCAATACTTGTATTTGTCGACCTGGTCACAACAACTGTAAATCCGGTTGAAGCAGGAGTGTTTTTCAAAGTATTTGCTGCAGCACCCAGCTGGGTCCATATAGTGTTTGCGTTCGGTCATTATCATACGGGAAGCCCGGGTTTGAGACCTACAAGTTTCTTCCAGGTAAATGCCATGATAATTTCTCTCTACTAATTCCTTCTATTTACGTAATTTCCTTTTCCTGATATATGTATATACTTATATTATACGAGTACATAATTAGTTAATGTTAGCTAGTGTTGTGATTTACTTTAATCAGGACTGGATATGGGAAATATCTACGATATAAAGTATAATTTTAAAAGAATGCACCACGTTATAACATCGTTGGTTGAAAATTGTTGGTATGTACGTATATATCATCATTTTTCGGACAGTTTAATACAATTTGCATAACAGAATAACCAAGGACATGTTGGACAAGTTCAATGGTATTGACATTCAGAATTTCTTTTAACCAAACATGACATGGATTTTGTTAACCTTGCCTAAAACGAAATGCTAGAAATTGCACGGTCTTCTGTCAATTTAAGCCCAATGTTTTTCTGTTCAAATACCGGGTGCAGTTTTTTCTATACAAAGTTTGTGTTTGTAGGTGCCTAAATTCGTCTACTGAAACTGAATTTTCACGTTCACATGTGGCGGTTTCAGCATTACGTTGTAAACATGTTGTTGTTTAACGAACGTTTACTATAAAGTAAGGTTTCTGTTCTGCGAGGTTGATTCTTTAAATATATAAAAAAATAAACAGTTTACGGCTACAGAAAATCTGCAAAATAATACAGATGGCGTTTTTATGACGTAGAACATTTATCATTGTAGCTGCAGTATAAAAATATGATCCGCCTCTTCTTTCTGGCTACTTGTTTTTGTATACTGGTGAGATTGTTTTATAAATTTAAAATAAATTCATGATTTCGAAATTCATATCAATAACTAATGACAATATATACATGCATAGAAGCTGTAATAAATGAATTGATTTCATCTTGGCTGAAAACAGATTTGAATAAAATTTATAAGCAAATGTTCATGTGCGCATATGCAACGAGCAGCTGATTATCATTCTATCTCAAAGAATCGATGAGGTTATGAAAAAGGCGCATGCGCACTCGGTTTTCGGCTAGGATTAAATCTAAATCCATTCCTTGACTGTAGTTATTGTTCGAATTTTTTGTACAGATATTACCAAACATATTTTTTTTTTTAATTTGATAGTTAATAAATGCTTAACCAGGTATCAGAGGTTCAGAGGGATCAGAGGTAAATTGGAGCATGCCAATGTTTGCAAGTAGTTAACCTACATTAAAATATTATACTTGTTCAATCATGGGATTTCATTGATGAAAACGTTAAGTAAAATTATCTCGTGTGTGATCGTGTGTGAAACTCTTAAATAGCACTTACCCGATTATGACTTTCATATCCCTACCCCGTTCATATCTATCTTAAAATCGTAGAGAATTGGTCTGTTAGAACGGAAATGAATCAATTGTTATCAAAAGTAACTGTATTTAATCCAGTCTGAGGTTTAATGGAAATGCAGACGTCAGTTTCAAAAGTTAGTAATGGCACTACGAACATTTCATGACTATATAACATACAGTGTGTTTTATACATATAATTTATTGTAATATTCACTATGATCCGGTTTATATTTTTTAAATAAACTCTGCAAGAATTCTTTAGATTCAAACAGAAATCTCATTATTTTTTTGCTGGACTTAGCGTGCAAATTTACTGAAATTTCTCTTAATTTGTTGTTGTTGTTGAAATTCCTGATGTACGGTAAAGATTGCAAAAAAGAACGAAAATTGTTGTTAAGTTCACTGAAATTTACATTCAAACTGAAGCTCATTTGATGGAACCTATGCTTGCAATGTCATATGCATGATGTTCTAAATATACCTGTATTTTTTAGAACATCTCGAAAACTCAACCTTTTTTCAACCAGTTTTCGAGTTATAAGATGTTCTTGATACTAGTGAAAATTTCAAATACTACAAGAAGTTATAATGAAGAATCTAATTGGTGAATCTAGAAACCGAATGTGAATGTGAAAGCCAAAGCGGAAGCATGACTTTCCTAAAGTCCTGATGACCATGGTAAAAAATTCAAATTTTACTTGGTGAATTTCCTAAAGTCCTGATGGCCATGGTAAAAAATTCAAATTTTACTTGGTGAATTTCCTAAAGTCCTGATGGCCATGGTAAAAAATTCAAATTTTACTAAAGTTCTGATAACCAAAGTGTTGACCTACATTGAGACTTGTGAATATTTGAAATATTACAAGACTCTTATTGAGTTTAATCTAAAAACCTGATGGTCAAAGTATTGTATTTCATTGGAAACTTGTGGAAATTTAAAATTTTACAAGAATCCCGTATTTCAAAGTATTGGCATTCATGGAGATTTGTAAATACTATATCAAATATATGCTACAGGAATCTTAGTTAATCAACAAACTTGATGGCTAAGGTATTTTCATTCTTGAAGATATAGTGACATTTTCAAATCCTACAATTACGTAAAATTTTCGTAAATCCACTTACCCTTTTTGATCTCCCGAGGGCCAGAACGGTGACCGCATTGCCCGGCACCCCCACCGTGATGAAGAGCACGCAACAGAAGGCGGCGAAGTAGAGCAGGCTGGGCGGGTAGTTTTCAAACACTTCGGTGGCGTGGCTATCCAGCGCGACCGTCGAAAAGTTGGCCGTGTTCCCGGTGGTGGTGGTCAGCACCGACACCAGCAGGCCAAGATCGGGAACGCTGGACATTTCTCGGACGCTGGCCCGTGGAAGGTTCATGCAACTGAGGTTTCCTGATGCCTGATTCTCGTGAATGGGCCAGTCAACAGCACCCTGGAAGGATTTCCTTTTTAAATTTCGTTAACATTTAATTGGGTATTGCCATCCCCCGTGCTGATGTTGGTGCAGTTTAGACGTTGGTCGCTCTATTTCCTATGCGACTTCATTCGTCCCCCTATTACCGAATAACGTTATGCTCATATCCGTTCATGCAGTTTGCCCTCCTCTGATTTGTAGCGTTTTTCCAGTTTGTTCAGCTCCGGATGGTACTTCGAAAATGGACCCGATTTGAACATTTTGCGCTATTTTTAGAGTCCGCGCGGTAACCTCATTGGCATAAGGATGAGGTGTAGAAGTGGTGCAATGGATCGTTGGGGACCTGGATCCATATTTATGATATTTGAGGCTGTGCCAGCGCCATTTAATACCTGCGATTCTAATATTTTGAAGGTTAAACACACCCGAAACATTGATCGTCACTGAATTTGAATGACCCAGGAGAAATTCTACTGAAGAATATTTGGATGTGATGTCTAGATCGAATTCTGAATTTGCACATTTCCAAATGTACTATTTCTGAAGTAAAATTTCAGTAAATGTGATAGTTGTTTGATTCACAGATATTGTACATCTGCTGGAAAGGAGCCAATCAATGAAATGAAATCAAAATTGGTAATATGAGGAAAAGAACAAACAAAAGCGCTGTGCTTTTGTTTGTTCTTTTTCGAAATTTGTAGAAAAACGGGCGGCACAATGGGCACAATCTTGATTTTATGTTTATTTCAAATTATAGAATTTAATTGTGCGTAATTTTTGTTTAGTTCTTGGAAAAGCCTTGCAAAATTTCCAAAGAAACTTCTAGTAAAATTGTTTCACAGTAAAATGGCGGCATAATGGTGGAGGCCCTCTTGATTTTGTGGTTGTTTTAAATTATAGAATTTAACTGTTAGTTTCTGTAGCAAGTTCTTGAAAAAACCTTGCAAATATTTCCAAAGAAACATTAACTTTTCGTAAAATTGCTTCACAGGAAAAATGGCGGCACAATGGGGAATGTCATTCCGATTTTGTAGATTAATAAAACTGCAAAATTGAATACTACGCAATTTTTGTGGAGATTTCTTGGAAAAATCTTCTAATATTTCCAAAGAAATGTAAACAAACTTGTTTTAAAATTGTCTCACATAAAAAATGGCGCACAATGGGGGCCGCCATCTTGGTTTTATGGTTTTGTAAACCAACATAATTTAATTCTGCGCATTTTTTTGTTGCAATTTCTTGGAAAAATTTTCCAAATATTATTGTTATTTTTTTAATTTAATGGAAAATAGCTTTTATGAACATGACAGCTATGTATATTACAGAGCATTTGTAGTTAATTCCAAATATTTCTGCTAATTTGTGAAATATTAAGTTTTCTTTTGAGAAGGTTGATTCCAAAAGCAAGTCTCCACTTGGTAGTTTCTCAGTTCTCTGATGTATTTGGTAAAAAAACTGGGCGTCCAAAACAGAAAACTAGGTTTTTGGCTTAAGTTTTGTTATTCTGGCAATGTTATGAAATGGGGGTTCCAAAAAGAAAGATTCCCAATTGAATATATGAATTTATTTGCCAAATGGCAAGTGTTTCAAACTGCTTTTGATGCCTTTGGCAAAGAGCGGCAGTTAGATACCATACAAGACATTATTTATCAGGTTAACTACAGTTGAAACATTGATGTACATGGGACCATCATTTGGTTGCATTCCTAACAATAAATGATAGGCGATTAATGGTTGAACATTTTTTGTTTTAAAATTGTCCCAAGTGCAAATGACATAGTTTAGTATCTACGCTACACGAGTTCGAATCAAACGTTTTGCAAATAACTATTTCCAACTACGTTATAAGTGAAAAACATATTTATTATCGCACTGAGTTGAAAAAAGTCAGTTATAATTTAGAGACAGCAAAGTACATCTACATTCAAAATTACAATCTGCCATCATTTTTGGAGGTATTCTGATCGGACACTGTTTACATTTCTTCGATGACAAAGCCCGTTGCAGATTTGGGATCTGCTTTCTTGAAGCAGCGCAGAATTTTTGAGATTCCCTAAAAAATTATTTGATTAGTTTTTCGGATTAATTTTTGTAACAGTTTGATTCTGCGCTTTCGTACCTTATTTTTCGGCTCCTCGAGTTTGTGCAACATTTGGGAGCGAAGCTTCTCCTGGTTTTCGGGTATTTTGCTGGCATAAAGAAAATGATGCAGGTGATGGATTGCGATGACATACAGAACGGGACACCATGCCTGTCGGATGTAACCTGTGGAAATAACGTTTTCTGAGCATTAGAGAATGCAGTGTTAAGAGAAGTGTAAAATCATCACGCATCCAGTTACCAACCATTAATGAGTGCCTTGAAAAAGGCAAGCAGTAAAGCGGAATCGTCTTCGAGCGGAGATAAATAGTTCTCCAGAGGCACCAGAAGCTCCTGGATGCCAACGCCAAGAATTCGACCCATGCTTATGTGTTCCGTCCACACCGCTTTACGAAATTGGATGGAATGCTTTTGTTGCATTGGCAAAAGAACGACCATGCCAAATAAGTGGTCCCCGTAAGAAGTGCCTTCAAATTGATCTAACAGTTGAATATAGCTGAAAAAATGACCATTCTTCGTTAGCATTTTAGTATCAAACTGGTGCTGTCATGCAATTTACTCACATCCACATTTTTTTGATTGGATAAACAGAATTTTTGTAGAATTTTGCAAACATTTTTTTCAAAGATAATCTCCATGCAAGTCGCATACCTTCAATAAAAATTTGGGATTTCATGAATTGCGAAAGATTAGTAAAATATCCCAGCCTTTTAATTAAAGGTGGACCTCATACAGGAAATGGTGACATTTGAAGTATTTTAAACAGAATGCTACACTTGGAGTGAAGGCAATTGGGGTTTAAAAAAAATCTAAAATTCAGACTTACAGATCGTAAAAAGATGCAATTCCAGGCAGAGGGTTTTTGCCAAGCTTAAGCTGGGACAGTCCTTTTCTTTCAGATTCTTTTTGGAAACAGCATTCCAGATAAGCACGTACGTCCGGGAGTAAGAAGAGGTCCGGAGAAATCAGGAACACAGTGGCCAGATGACAGAAGCGGACGTGTGGAGAAATGGCGCATATTGGGTCCTTTCGCCAGCACTCCATTAAATGGCACCACTGGAGGCAGTGGAGAACCATCCCTCTAACGTCTGCGGTTTCCGTACCGCTAGACCCTGTGGTGTCCACCGAGGAACGGTAGAGGATAGAGATGGGAAGAAATGCATAATCGACAGGAATCGGCTGGATGAGATACCGCGATATTCGCAGACTGTCCTGGTTTTGATACCTGTAGTGGAAGAATGGAAGATTATCTCTGCTATTGATCGAGAAACACCAGAAACAGGAGAGGGAACTTACTTGGGCAAGCATTGCAACGCTAGATGCTTTTCCAGATAGGTCTGATATGTGGTGCAGATGCTAGGAATGCACAGGCAGGTGTTGCTGAGCAACTGAATCTGTGACACCTGTGTTTTCTCTGCTGTTGGAGCTGCCAAGAAATGTGGTTCCTTCAGTTTGAGGCTGTCAAGGCTAGTGGATATGTCACCAAACTCGCTACGAAAAGAAGACTTGTTACAAAAAGATACAGCAAGGAACTTCTACTTGCGAATGAAGAACTTCTTAATTCTGACCTTAAAAAATCTTTGTTGAAGATTACTTCCGACATGAGCCGAAGCGCCAGATCTTCATCGCCTCTCTGCAATTTTGGAAGCAACTGTAGGGCAGCTTCGTGATAGACTCTGGGATACGTGCAACTTTTCAGGGCACCCAAAAGCAGCAAATAGTAAATGAAATGGGTCTCAAAACGCGAAAACCAATGGTTGGTCTCTGTAGTTGTTGGACGCAATGCTATCTGCCTCAGATATGCTATCACCGCGGGCTGATCCAAAAACAAAGCTCGGATCTAAGCAGGACGAAGAATGAAGTTTAAAGTTGGTAAACAGTTAAATTGCAAAATTAAAATAAAACTTCTGTATTACCTCAATGCCTAATCCACTGTGAAGGTGGTTCAGAAGATACAAGCACCGAGTCAACTGCGTCAGAAATGAAAATGGAGATGGCTCGTCCAATATGGGGTTGAGCTGACCGCCCCAAAGAATCGCTCCGAGAGAAGTCAGGTTTGCTGGATCACGTCTCTTACCGTTTGGAATTTCACAAAGCAGAGATGATGAGGAGCTTGAAATTTTGGACAAAAGCATGGTGGGGGTCATTTCTCAAACTTTTCAAAATGTGCACGTGTCCATGAAAATTTCCCTTACCAAAGATGTGCTAGTAGTTTTTCAAACGCCTTTGATTTCATGAAACGAATGATGGCTGAACTGTAGAGTTTTTCTATATTTTCCAGTGCATATGGAGGGTTGTAAGATGGCTGAAATGAATATAAGGAATATTTAGATTAGGAGTAGTCATGGAAATAATTATAGGCTGTTGAAAAAGTGTTTGAATAGATAGAATTTAGGGAAAACATGACTGCTATTTTTGCAATGAAGTTTTTACATTTTTCAAGCAGTGAACATAAAATTAACGAATGTTTTATTTTTTATTTAAGAAATTCCTTTTATCTGAAATTTCATGTTTGCAAAACAGGAATTAACACCTGCGTGAGCTTATGTGCAAGTTACACTATGGACATACCTGTTTAGAAAGGTTTTGATAAAAAGTGGCTAAGCAATTTAGAGCTGCTCCAACCAATCGTTGCGCCGAATGCTGAGGAAAATTGGAAATAACATCAATTGTTTATTTGTTCTAAATAGTGTGTAATTGGATCGTGTTGTTTTTTAAAATACACGAAAGACTTCTTACCGTTATTTGATCAGCCTTTTCCAGTTCCCAAAGCCACTTATTAATGTAAATCTCGACGATTTTTAATAGTCCGCTAACATGCTGCCATTCCATTAAAGCCACCGTCACGCCATCAGGCCCCGGCTTCTTGACAGTGAGATCCAGCACAGTGGTCAGCAACTGTAAAAGTGCAGTGGCCTGGTCGAAGCTGTAAGTCTGCTCGGCAACATTTGCATCCATGCAAAGCGTCTGGAAGTACTGCATTTGACGCATGATGATTGGATGAAAGTACCTAGCACACAAATAAGAGATTTCTTTTCTGTTCTTTTTGTGTTAATATTAAGTCTGCCAAAAATGGCCTGAGATACCTAAAAATTATCTAACGAATATTTTTTTGGGAATCAAGGCAAGGCGACGGGATTACTCACTCGTACGACTGTACTGCAAATCCATAATGCAAGAAAACATGCCAAGCATCGTAACTCAAAATACACAATTGTGTCGCCTCTTTGGTGGGAAGATATCCCGCGTTGGGGTCATCGGATGCGTAGAATAGCAGGGAATCTACGATGTTATAACTGGCCAAAAGATTAGCAGCAATGTGCCGTCCTGCACTAGCCAAAGTGAGAATCAATTTCACAACTTGGGGTAAAGGAATACCGCTGACATCTGCTAGTTGGCCGAGTACGTTCAGCTGCCCAGCTAATAAAACGAAAAAAAAGCTAATGCAAACTTACAATACCAAACTTACGATTTGCAATGCACGAGACGAGATTAATCCTGTTCTAAAATATTAGTTTATCTGTAATACAATTATCGCAGAACCCCGATTCTCCAGGTGGCCATACGACAGGCTGTATTTTATGAATGCTTGGATAATAGAGGTTTCACCGTATTATTATTATTATGTAGAACGACTATATCTTTCTCCAAATTCACATCTCGTTTCCCATATATTAATGCCTAACGACCACTCTAGGAGTAGACATAATCACTCAAATTCTTTGACCGAGCTTCGTGCGAAGACTGATGCTTACTATTGGTCCTTTTTGCAAGCGATTAGACGATAGAATAGCCTACCTGGCGAGTCTCCTAATTTAGTAGAAATATAATCTCACAATGATGTCGAAGTCGTTACTGACGTAGGAGCATTCTCCTAAAATTGGGTACGACCCCCCTACCATATGGCATTTACTTGCTGATTGTAGGGTACTGAGTTGAATTGAATTGAATCAACAGAGTTCACGAAATTTTGCAATTCTCCAGTTTAAGATCGACTTTGCAAAATATGAGCTCAATGGGGTCGGAGTTTCATTCTACATACGATAATACAAGTTTTTCAGATAAAAATAATGTATAAGAACACGATGAATCTCGTAAATGTCTGTATGAGGCTGATAAAGGCGATGCAAATCATCTTAAGTATCGTCAACCTGCAACAGTTGAACGTGTGTGTTTACTCCACCATTTCAGGCAAATCGAGTCTAACTCCACATCCAAACGATTTGGCTTAGCCATGGAGTTAAGACTCGATTTCCGGAAATGTTTGGAGCTAACGTGGTCTGCTCTTGCAGGTTGCACTGTACTTAAATATAGAATAAGAAACCAAATTTTAGGAACACAAGTACCTGCCGGTGCCTGTGTTTTCTGCAAGAATTCAGAAACCAATGTTGGTAACAAACGTGGGCATTTGGTTATCTGAATAAGGAAGAATTTAAACAACGTTGCATCTATTACTTATTGATAAAATCCATTTCTTAATGAAGTTGAACTAAGTGAACTCTTGGTATCAAAAAAGTAGGAAACTAAGCAATAGGCAAACAATTACGCTTACCGCAGAGGCAGATTCCAAGGAATGGCCTGCTATCCTTGTCAGTATTTCTATGATTTGAACCACGACCGTAGCAGAGGGCTTGCACACTTCCAAAATATACCTCAGTCGAGGTAAAACGTCCATTCGGACAAGGCCTTTGATCACGTCCAGTTTCACAAGTTCGGCATCGATGAGCTCGTCCTCGCTGCTTTCCTTATTGGTGTTTGACTTCTCAGAATTATCCACAATCTCAGATTGTATAAAGGGCATTTCCAAGCCTCGATACCACCAAAGGGTCCGATACAGACAAACCTGAATTTGAAAAAAAGAGGGTTTCATGTCGACACTCGGGGCAAACCATTTAACCGTTCCGCAAGCTCACCTCATCTGGATTCGACACAACTAAGGCGTGCAGTGCCGTCACTGCAGCAGCCACGTTTCCCTCGGTGTTGTCGTCCAGAGCCCAGCGAAGCAACAGTGCAAGTCCAGCTTCCAGTAGCTGTGGCAGCAACGGTTCAGACAGGCATTCGTCGTACAGACCCTCTTTAGACTGAGTTTGAACGTAAATACGAATTTAGTTTGGAACCTTATAGATAAAAATGTTCAACGCGAGGAAAAAATGACATGACTTTACTTTTGTAAGGATTTTTGCCAATATTCCAAGTGCTAACACTCTCTGTTGCATTATGGCGCTACGTCCATATATGAAAAGTTCTTCCAAGGTGTAACCAGGGATCTAAATAAAATTACTCATTAAGAATACACAATTAAAAATGGAACGTGAAATCATTCTAAACATGTCCTCGATGACTAAATTAAATTTGGGAATTGATCCTAGTTTTGGTAATCGTTATATTGGAATTCCATTGTGCACTTGCCTCTGGCTCTTCGCCATGATGATGTAAGCCTTGATGGGTTGGAACGTCATTGTCACGTGCCATAATTACCCCTTCAAAGTCGAATCGTGCTGGATACCCAGACTGTAACAAATTCGAGACATTTAACTTTTATCGTATTACCACTGCGATTGACAAGTTCATGCAGGCATTCGTCCTACCTGTTGATCAATGGGGTTGGCTTTCGGTAAATTGGTCATCCAAGAAAGTTTTTCGATCTCAACTTTATCCATGTGGAGCCATCGCTTTGCTTCTGATGGCGGAATTGGCAATTCACCTATTGGAATAGGGTTTTCCGTATTTTGGATCTCTGGTTTTATATTGGCCGCATTATTATTTTCCTTTGCATCCACATTCATATGTTCCGTAGAATCTTTAGTATGTCCACCATCGGTAATCTTCTTGCGTTTCGATTTAAGGAACTGTATTACATCTGGATCTAATTTGAAATGTTCATCAGTCACTTTATTCTCGCAGTGTGCACAATCTTTTAACTAGACTTTAAACTTACTTAGAATCCCGAGCAACTCCTGTTGCTCTTTTAAGATGTCTGTTTGGGACATTTGCATCAGTTTGCTGACATTTTCTTGATGGATTTCTTTGGCTATGGTACCGCCAGCCAATCCAGTTCCATCAACCACTGTACTACTCTCCCCTAAACGTAATCAAAATACAAATTATTGAAGGAGTACTTTAAAATGTATGCTATTCTTTGTATGCACATGCCGTACAACGTTCAAAATATTGCCCATGTGATTAATTAGTTTGGCTTTGCAGGCTTCGTAACATTTGATCAATTAATTTAACAATTACCAAATACTGTAGATGAACTTGCATCACATCCAGGCAGATCTGCCACAGGTTGCGCTGGCTGTTTGCTGGAATAGTCGCATCTTTCATTTCTTGGTTCAGTCTTTACTTTTGACTTTCGCATTTGTTGAGCAAATAAGCTGCCACTTGCAGGGCGATTTGACTGAAATGGAATGGTGCCGATTATTTTGATAATGGGTGAAAATGCTGTCTGGAATACTGCATAATGAAGCGTCCATCTGCGACGTACCTTGTTATTTATCCGTCGAACCATTGGAAAATGCTCGCCTTTTTGCATTGTGGGTGCCTTCACTTTTACTCCAACTATATCGCGTTCCTTTGTAGAAAAAATAAAGGTAAAATGTAACTATTTTGGACTATTAGCTCTAGTTCCATTGGTCTTCATGAAATATTATGCTTACTATAATATCCAAGAGCAGTGCAGGGCCTTCTGGAAATATAAGAATAGAATGGTTATCAGTGTTTTTCAACAGGTGTGCCATAACAATTTGGGGAAAAGTCGTATCTGGTTTATTAAAAAAAAAACTTAACTTCTTTATACAAATTGTTCATACTGTGCATACCCGAGAATATAACTAATTAATGCATATTTGGACCAACCACTTACTAAAAGTATAAATTGAACTGAATAATATACACAGTCCTTTTACCATATTGTTAAAGAGACCCACCACATTTCACGTTTTCCCGAATTGACAGTCATAGGCTTTTTAAAGCCATATTTGGTGTGTCGTGAGTTAAAGGTTGAAAACCTTTTGATTGTCTCGACCAGTGGTCAGAAAACTGTCGATGATGGGTCAAGATTTGTGTCAATTGATTTGATTAAATAGTATCTTGGTCATTTCAGCCTCTATTTAGTATGCCATAGTTTTTAAATTTGAAAAACACTGGTCTAGGGTCTATAAACCTCAATATCAATTCTAATTCTCAGATGTTAGAGAGGGTGTGTTCACCATGTAGTGCAAAATCATTCAATTATTGCTTATCTACACTTAAAATTGCAGTGGTCATTTGCATCACTTGCACTACATACCTGATTCACTGACATCCATGTGTGTGTCATTTTGTTTCCATTTCACCTTCTTGTTAGTTTGGTTTTCTCCAGACAATGGATGGGCACGTGAAGCAGTGTCATGTAGATTAGCATCTCTGGAGACTAACGAATCTTCCCGAATCTTTTCTGAGTTTTTTTGAGTTTGGGAACAGGCAGATCCATTACTAACATCTCCTTCGGCCTTTCGTTTCTCGACATTTCGGACAGCAGCTGCTGGGCTAGCTTTGCATGCCGCGTCGCGTAGAAATTGTTCCTGTATCTTGAGCAAGTCCTCTTCGGTTTCCTCTGGTTTTGGTCGCGGAAGCATTTTAAAATTATGGATGACAACAGAGATGTGAGGATGGATGATGCTGCGTTTAAAATCTTCCTACACGTGCAATGACAGACGACACAAGAATGTTGTAGTCTGCTTAACACAATAAAAACAAAAGCGCTTCAGCTAACTGGATTATTACTTCAATGCATAGTCGCTTTAGAGAGGGGTTATGCATAAACGACGTCCATGAAAAACTGGGGATACCGTTTATTTTGCGTATTTTTGATATTTTTTCTCTCATATTAGACAGAAATGTAAAAAGTATTTCAAACAAATATTTTAGTTTAAAATACAATGAAATAATTCGAAACTTATATATATATATATATATATATAGATATTTTGTAGTTTTCCTAATTTAAGTTTTTTTTCAAAATCTGACATGGGCACATTAGGTCATGGTCCTATCACCCCTTTCTTCCCTGAAGACACCAAGTACACCTATTCAAGGATGGTTGTTTACTTGGAGGAGAGCTTACCTATACGAAAACTGACAAGAAATTCTTGTAACTCATGTATTGTCCGCCCTTGCACTACAATTTAGTACTATTTTATAAAATTTTAAGATTCTTCTTGTATTTTAAAAAATACACTTTAATTTATCTTGTCGTGTATATGTTCCAGTGCCTGGGTTTTTTTTCGTTAAGTTCTAAGGTAATATTTACTACATAAACTACCCTGACATCCATCTCATGGCCCAGTAAGGTTATGCACATGGAACTCAGTCAATCTAACAATCGGGATAAATACGTTTGTGGGAGGTTTTTTTTGTGGTAATTTAATAGATATTATAAGACAGGAAGGTACAAAGTCGTGGCTGATTTTTAAAGGAACTGTATATTCCGTCAATTAGTCTGAAAACAACTATGGGAACCATGGCATTATAGTTAATCAGTTTAAAACTGGTAATTTATTTGGAAAGTGGCGGCATAATGTTGCGTTTCAGTCAATTTTTAATTTAGGAACGATCCTTATCGAACTCATGGCCCAGTTAGGTTGCACCCATATTTGGATTTTAAAAATCGAGTTTTGATATTCTCATTAGATCATTTTGGATCCCTATATGTTGGAAAATAATCTATCTCTTCTTTTTTTTTTTCTATTGTTTCCCGCCAATAAAGTAGGTCAAAAAGCTTCCAAAGTGTTGCTAATGATAATTAGCGGGAAAGAATAAATTATTTCAAATTTGGCCATGAACCTGTGTGAAGCACTTGCGTCAAGTTATCGGGTTTGGCATGCCAGAAATTCCATTGGTCAATCATTAATTTAACTAATCAAATCTTGGCTGTTTTACATACTATATCAATGCAACCTGATTGGGCCATGAGCTCGATGAGGATTGTCCATAAAGCAGCATAAAAATGATATATTAAACAGCATAATATTACTTCGTATTTGATTAAAAGTTCAATACATGTCCCGTCCTCCGAAGCGGAGGCAGCTAGGCCATTAAATCGTCTTAACACCCTCAAAAGAAGTACCGTTGGCATAATCGTGGACTTTTTCATACTTAAACTTTTCATGTAGCTGGATTGCTATAATGAAGGAATGTTCAGTATGTGCACACGCTTTGAAAAGGTCTGTTATTTCGCTTATTTTCCACTTAAATTGTTTTAACTGATTGGTGTTAGTGATTATTGGACTCCAGAATGCATTTAAAGGTTTCAAATATCCCTGAAACCGAGCCGAAAATGGCATCCATGCAATTAAAATGGAGCTGGGGTTGAATCTTGGAATGCAATAAAGACCTTCGAAAATTGCAATTTTTGCCAATTACCACAATTGCAGACTTATTAGGTAGGAATCATGTGTTGGTGTAACGGAATGTTTATGAAACATTTTCTTTAGTTTTGCCCCAATTTTCCGTAGCAATTACTACAAGCCCTTTTCAGCAACACAACCTGCATTATGGAATCTCTTGCGTTGAGTATCGCGCTTATTTTTGTTTATCATCATAAATCAGAGTTTTGTTGGAAGGGCGCAAAGATTGGCTTTTACGCAAACCAATTAAAAAAGAAGAAAATCAGCCCTCCAAAATGGAGCTACATTTATGGTCGCATATATCGTAAAGTCGTCGTTTCCAGAACTGGATTCGATCCCCCAGGGTTTCGGTACACATATAATTAGGCAGTATTTTAGAGGAGGCCTTTGTTAATTAACCAAACGTCAAAATTAATCACTGCTTTTTCGAACGCCTTCGCCAACTGATCCGTGCAATTTATTAATAAACACAAACTCCCCCGTACTACAATTCACTCTTTTTATTGAGGCATCGCGAAAAATATGCTACATACACTCGTACAAGAACTAAATTTATACTTCGATATATAATTCGTGGAAGTAGGAAAATAAATTAAAGGGTCTACAGTGACCCACGTATGTACACATTGATAAAGCACTATTCTAGCACTTTACACGTTCAATTCCAAAAATTCAAATAGTTACTGTACCGTATATACATTTTACAACAAAATGAATAAACAAAACATTGAGTTTGAGCAAATTCGCAAAATACAGAATTATACATTCCTGAGTTTTATCCCAATACAGGGGTCAGACTTTTCTTATCAACACAAAATTTACAATGTATGACATAAGAAAACGGTGGGCCATATGGAGTTTATTAGAGGTTTGGAGAAGATTTGATATTTTAAAGGCACTGTATCTGATATATCCTATACGGCTGCAATGATTGGCATTATTTTACTTATTCAAAAAATTGGGGTATGTTATTTTACATTTTTTTTCTTTTTCTGGTTTTATCTGGTTTAAATTTTAAGGTGCATCGTTATTGTATGTCGCAATTATCCCTTGGCCCCCTATTAATTTCTGTACTTCGTTCTTCTAACAAGTTTCTGTGAACTTTACAACAAAATTGCCTCAAATATCTTGAGTTTACAAGGGTTCTTATCGAATGGACCATAAAAGCTTTTAACGAATCCCCAATTTACAAAAAAAAAAAAAGCATTTTTATTAGAGATTTATTTGATGGTTAGATTTTTTTATATGAATCCCGAGGTTTATTGGGTTCAGTTACCTGGGGTTATTGGGCTCGTTTACCCAGGGTTTTTTAGTCCTAGGGTTCACTAAAGAAGGGGGGAGGGGAGTAGAGGATTTGTGGTATGAGACTGACGGGATATTTGGGTGAAATTACTCCAGTTTTACAAAGACGAACGTGAGAAAACTATAGCACATTTTTTTACGATCGTAAAAGAGCATCTGGTGCTAAGGAAAAATTACAATAGGATTTTCTTTATTTTGTTTCTATTAGTTTTGACATGTGTAACTTTGCACAGATATCAAAAATACAGAAAAAGAAGGAATAAAATATGCCATAATGATAGTTTTTCCTGATTTTACGGCTGTGCAGTACTTGTTTATGGTTCATAAAAAAAGTTTAGTAAGATTCATGCTGAACTTTTCTCACGTCTACCTCTAAAAATTTCTCTTAAAATTTGGGAAGTCAAGTCATGATTACAGTTATTCCTGCAATAGAATTAACATAACTCATCCTGCAAAACATTAACAGTGATGATGGTTTAATAAATACATTTGCTGCCTCGCTTAGGGCACCATTCTGTCGTTTAACGCTGGTTCGACACGAACCAGTCTTTATCTTTGGACTAGAAAATGATGGTTGTTTCTTGATTTAAATGGCCGTTGATTGAGACCTCTTCACTTTGATCTTGCCCAATAACTTTTCGGTGGGTAACACAGACTCGAAGGCGCAACCATCTTCGAGTATGCCATCTTCCATTGCAGAGTATAACATTTCGCTGTGCAGTCGTGGTCTTCGAATTGAACGGGGCCAAGAAGTTTCTGCAAGAAGAAAAAACATAAATCGTTAACGACTTGTTAAAATAAAGTAGCGCAAAAAGGCGAGTTTTGTACATTTTAGAAAAATAGTGTTCTGTAGATTCTATCTGCCCATGAGCATTGGCTGACTGGCCAGGTGGGCCCTTAAACATTTGGCACTGTGTTAAAAATATTAATTGTTCTTTTAGTAGCTAATAGCTTTTAATACTCATTTATTTCGTATAAGATTTAACTGTACGGTTTTTCTACTATGTATTACTTGAAAATTTAGAATATTTCTTATAAAAGTCAGACGATATATCCATATACAGTAGGTGTGGGGCCCTTTTTGTATCCTGGCAACCAATATTTAAACTAGGTCCACCACTGCCCAAGAGTGACATTGTTCCAATTGTTACTGTCTTTAAAAAGTAAAGAAAGTTATATATTGCCTGAAGATGTTTTCAGTGCACTGTCAAGGACTATTAAGTTATATCGTCTTTTACTGATGACAGATAAGTATAACTCGGCAAAAGAAAGTGTTGTTTTGGCACTTTGATATCATTACAATTTGCAAATTTATAAGACATGTACTGCATGTAAATAAAATAACTGTCCTCGTGCTACTGAACATGAAGCTAGGGTATTGTCTGAAGACATTGTTTTCGGAGTCAAATTATTTACTGTCGGCTATAGTACGATGTTATTCGTACTGAGTAAAGGGAGCAGTTTTCAATTGACTGTCTACATAACTGTCCTCGTGCAGATTAAAGCTTCCTCCCTCAATTTTTTTATCTCGTAAATTTTCAGACTAAATAAAATGGGTAATGGACTTCAAAATTTAAAAAGCATGCAGGTCGTTTTCCATAAACAAAATTCGTTATTTTTACGGGTTTTGCCGGTCAAGTATAGGTCAGCTTTGTCTTGTGATTTAGAATAGCTACTAAATTATCAAAGTTTGACGCCGCCCCTTGGTCAGGAAGTCAATTAAAATCTGATCCTCCTTACCTGGAATTTCGGGTATCGTTTGCGGCAAAGAGTATGCGAAGCTGGAGTGTTTGGGACTGAGTGACTCTGTCACTTTATTATCCAGATTTTCGAAAAAAACTCGGAATGCGGAGATTTTGTCGTCCACGCTTGATGAGGGCGGTGCTGGAGTCGAAGTTATGGGACTGGGAAGGCCACCTGGAGGAGAAAAAAAATCAAGATTTAGGAGGCGAACACAAGCTTATAAATATGCGAAAAATTAAAGCAAAAAAAAAAAAAAAAAAGTTGATAAACCATCCGGGTGAAATGAGGCTTTTTTGTGCCGTGGACAGAAGCAGAATATAGTTGGAGTTAGTCGCTAATGCCGGTGATAAAAAGGCAGATTCTCTAAGAACGACTTATTATAATTGCCACCATTTTTGCCGTGGGGGGTTAATATGGCATGCAGGGGCTTGGCCCGAAATTGCAGGCAATTTGCGGAGAACGGAATCAAAGACCTATAGACTTGGATTTTGAGCTGCAGTCATATAATTGTATACATTTCCATCTCAACATGGTCATTCATTCAACACGAGGAACAAATCTTCAAATTGAAATTTTTACTTTTTTTTTATAAATATAAGTGAGGATTGTAAAATTTTAGACAAAAAGTGTTTTTATATGAACTGCAACTTCAAACTGGGTGATTTTTTTAAAAAATTCAGTTCAGGAAGTATATCGAATGGGGGGCACATGCTGATGTACTTTTTGTAAATTGGCTGCAAGTCAGTGAAATTATTATTAACATTATGGCTTTTTTCAATTGGAGAAATCAAAAGGGCCGCTTAATGAGCACAAAACATCAACAAATTTTAAGAATCTAAACATAAACAATACAGTTATCAGGAAAAAGTGTTATGCGACCCCTTACAAAACGCTTCCCTGCTAGCGTCTAAAACACTAAAGCCATGCAGGAAAGCATACACTTCTAAAAAGGGAATCTGTGATAACTTTTTAGTTTATGGTTTGATTTTAAAACTTTTTGATGTTTTGTGCTCACGAAAGTTCCTAAATCCAGACGAACGTAGGAATAACTACTAAAATTATTTTGAAAGTAAAAGAGTTAGGTAAAGTAATAGTAATTATCGTATTCCAAATTGTCATTTTATCGTTAAAAACTGATTAAAAGAAAGGGTTTATAAATAAAATTATCTAAAATAAAGTTGAAATGTATTTATATACATATAGTTGTTTTTTGTATTACTTATTCGTGAGTCTTTCTGCACTGTGGTTCAATTTTAGAAATTTCTCCTGGAATCATTACCCTTGATATTTTTAAAAAAATATAAATGGTTGTTTACAGGTATATCCTATTACATATTTAGAAAGATCCGCCCTTTAGTTTCATCACGTTTGATATTCAAAAGCGTTTTAAGTTCATTCTTGAGGTTTTTTATCCCAAAGTTATCCTAAGGTGTTCATCGGGATATTATTAAACATATACAGTTCAAAACGTACTTTGAACTTATTTTTTGCTGGCATTCTCATCCCCCCTCTTCCCCATTTGATTAGCTAGGCAAAGCGGCTGTTTATCCTCAAATATATATAATTGTCCGAAATTATGTAGGGGCGTTCCCCCAAATATCTTTGCCCATCGCGAATATCGAAAGGGTGATGCTCAGAGGGACATTTGGCCCCAGGGTTACACCCGAAAGTTACCTGGCTACCCGTCTTGTTATAGATAAAGCTACTTTTTTCCCAAACAAAAAACGAAATAAGCAGGATATCTAACATCCTCCGCGCTATAATTGACTTTTTAATGATCTGCCATAGGCTACTGTGTGTTAAATGTTTATTGCCCGAATAATAATTGCGTGGAATGAAACTTAAAATTTGCGAATTTAGATGCGGGTCTACCGGTTTTTTTGTTTTTTATCGAGGGGGGACATCCTTGATCAATGACTACTTGCAGGTAACATTTTCTCACCTCTTTCTTGACCGAGAAAACACTTTTTTTTTTTTTTTGCTTTTATCGCTGTAAATGTTTATTTTTGCGATAATAAATAAGTTGCTGATGGCACCATCAATCTTCACCTATGAAAAAATGGCGCTACTAATGTTCCATTTTGATGAAAAATTTGGACATTTCGCCTTTTACCCTGTATTGTGACAGGTGAAAGAATAAAAAGGAGTACTTAAAGACTAACTTTGGAAAGTTGGCAAAAGTTTTTTACTTGGAAGGGAATCAAGTATAGTGTTTTTATAAGTGTAAGAACCCTGTGATGCGTTTCCACAAACGTCTCCAAACAATTATTACAAATACTGTCAGGTAACAAATAGAATAGGATCAATATACTGTATATTTTCCTTTTGAGTACATGCTCGTAAACTGTCTAGTACAGTAAACAAAACCATCTTACATCTGTTGATGTTAATATCAGGGGAATACTCGTTAATGTATGACAGCAGCATAAAACTGTTTCCAAATAACCCATTCAATAAAATAAAAATTCATATTTTCATATATCAATTTTGTGGGGGAAAACTCCAATGAATAAAAAATGTTCTTTTTTCCACAAATATTAGAATATACTTTGAGTACATCCATTTTTAACACGAATATACAATAATTTTAAAATGCATTCACCTCCATAAAGAGATTGGTTTTTTAACAAAAATTGCAAAGATGGCGTGAACACGCAATGTTAGATTTTTAACACAAAAAACAGCATACGATTATTTTCCAAACCGAATGTGGATTGGTAAAACTTATCCCTTATCTTGTTAAAATCCTTCATGAAAAATTGTTCATTTTTTGAGTTTTTTGTAATGCCGCTATCATAACAAAGGAATGATATTTTTTTAAAATAACAGGCATTTTTTAACATCACAGAGTGGAACGAATATTGCCATTTGTTAAAACTAAGTTAAAATCAAGTTTTTACTAGTGTTTTGTAGCCCTCTCAAAGCAAAAAGAAATGGTTATGTAAATAATTCAAAAGAATGCACTTTTTATTTCGTATTCATTCCTTTTTTTTTGGAGTAATTTACCTTATTTGCAAAGAAATGTTTGTATTTTAACAAAAAAAAAAAGTTCAACATCTTGAAAGATAGCCTTTCAGAAATTGAACCATTGCAGATACGGAATGAATTTCATCCTAACAGAAAGCAGATTTAAACAAAATTGATACAAATGTGCGCATGCGCTTGCTTCATGATTATTAACTGTTCTTTACGCATGCGCGGTTTCGTGACCACATCTATTTAGTTGTCGACGTCAAATATTGGCGGGAAAAGTTTGGTATTTATCAACTTGTGGTAAAAGGGATATAAAATGAGGATATTTATTATTATTGGATGACTGTTAGGGCAACGCGAGGGAGGGCATAAATAACATCATTTGGTAATAAATGTTTGGAGTACTTTTTAGTTATATAGAGGAACCATCTTGTAGTTTTGAAGAAATTAGCTTTTTTTTTTGTAATATAAAAAGCAAACTTCATTTTTGAGGTAAATCTGGCTGCATGCCTTTTTCGATACCAAGTCATAAATTCTGCAATTTATGACCAGAAACGTTTAATCGGGTTCAGCCTATCACGTTTTATGATACGAAAGCCGGTTGTGTTGCGGATACGCAGTTTGTTTTTGTATTTTTTGCTGATATTCGAGTAATTAATGGCCATGCTTGATTGGATTTTCCTGTGGTTTGGCCTTAAGGTAAAGCAATGAGCGATATTTATTAACAGACTGAATTTTTCATGGTTAAGCTTAGTCTCCCCTACATTAATTACGATGATTGAATGGAGCATCTGCTTCATATTTAAAGTAGGCATGAGCTCGAAATGAGTATTTAGGCAGATCTTGGCAGATAAGATTTCGAGCAGTCTAGCTTCATGGAAGCGCCAATGTAGCTATCTTTGCCAAGACCACCCTGAAAAAGTGCCACCTCAACTTTAGACTAACTGCATTACCGATATTATTTACCCACATGCTATTTCAATTTGCTAAGCGGTGGCCATCTTGAGACCTCCCTTCACTTCTGAACACTTATTTCCATCATTGGTAATAAGTGTGGCAGTGAACGGAATGAATGCTCATACTCGGTTAATTGTTCATTTGGCAAACATGTTTTCGTAAAATCAGTTTGCTAACCAATTTTCCGTCCAGAGGTGGCGTAAAAACATGTTTCTGCAAATATTTCGGTATTCGGTCCTTATGGTACCTTGTACTAGTCTTGGCAGGAACGCCAAGAACACCATGCATTTCCAAATGGGTTTTTTGTAGTTTTTTTGCGAGCATTGTTTTGTGCAAACATTCACTCAAAATACGTTTTGCAAGCAGGTTTGCACAAACTTTAATTTTGTTTCGTATTTCCTCCAGTGTTGACCGGGCTATAAGCTCCCCTTACACCAAAAGCTATACAATGTGACATGTCCTAACTACAATATCGATAGAAAGTTGGGGCAGGAATATTTGCAGTCTGTTCTATTGTAGGAACACCTTGGTAGAGACGCCATGACGAGCAAATATCTCCTCAGTTTTTATTTTTGTGTGTGTTGTGGATACTATGTTTGTGCAATTCCTGTTTGTTGAAACATATCCCTGAAACAAGTTTCGACAAACATGTTTGCGAAAACTTTGTTTTTGTTTCGTGTATATTTTGGTGTTGTCCGGGTTTTAAGCTTTCCTTACAACAAAACATATATAATGAGAAATGTCCTACCTATAATATCGATAGAAAGTTGGGGCAGGGATATCTTTCGGCGGATGGCGCCCTCGCGTTGCAGTCCATCACATTGTGGAGACTGTTCAGAAGCACTCTTCTGCTTACAGCGACGTATGCAGACAGCGATCCCAACCAGGATGAGGAGCAGCGATGCTGCCACCGCCACGCTGGAGATGATGAGTGTGGTGTTGCATTCTGGAAAAAATGGAGAGAAAATTTGGTTCAGCTACTGGTGCAAACGGAAATGACGTATGGATGGCACGTTCAGTCTTCTTACCTGTTTGCGGGGCCTCGACGACATCCATGTTTCCGTTTTTGTGTCCCGGCCCATCGATGGCCCTCGTATCTACGGTCAGTGGCTCGCTTCGCAGGGCCTGCTCCAGGGCGCTGGATACTAACTCCACTTGGACGCTGTACACAGTGTCCGGCCAAAGTGTCAAACTCACTGTGGTGGAATCTGTGTACAGGTGACCGGTGATGGCGAACGTGCCCTCCTTCACCTCCCAGGTCACCAGGAAGTTGCCAGCCAAGCCGGGACTGGCCCATGTGACGATAGCATCCACGCTGCCCAGCTTGGTGTTGTGGCTCATGGTGACCAAGTGCAGGCGCCATCTTGAACCCATCTGTGGGAAAAAAAGAATTGATATTTCAGAAGTTTTTAAAAATAAAACATTTTTAGGAATCTGTGAAAATGTGTTGGTTGTTTGATGGATTTTGCAAGAATTTTTGTAAATAGGATGATATATAGTAGCTTGGTGGAAGTTTTGTATCTTGACAAACAAGGATTTGTGGGCTATTTCGCCAAATTGCTAAAAATTGGGACATTTTATAAAACGTTTTGCAAAAGACCCAAATTTTAGAGAAAAGGAACATTTGTTGAAAAATTAAACTATTATATTTTTATAATATTTTTGTGAATAATAAGAAATATTTACTTTATATATTTAATATAATTTTATAAAATCATCAACTACTTTAAGAACATTTTTTATGAAACACAATATTTAAAACTAGTTATGTTTTTATTTTTTAGTTGGTGGAAAATAGGCATTATTTAGAAGACCGAGTATTATTTTCCTTTTGGTTACATTGAGAAACAAAAACAGTTTGATATATATTGGGAAAAAGGAAATATACGCGATATATCATTTTTTTGAATATATGTGAGGTGGATTTGCTAATAATTTGCCAACCTCATCATAGCAAAATTAAAATGGCTGTTACCACTTTTGGCGGGTTAAATATTCTTAAAAATCTAGGGGGGGGGGGGAAATCATCTAATTTATATCGTAATAATTTTGAATTTAACGAAGATAGTTGCATGAAAGTGGCCATTAAAAGCCACAATTTTTGACTCGGTCAAATCTAGAAACCATCAACGGCCCACAGGGTATAAAAACGCCAATAATTCTGAACTTGTTTTCTCTAATAACGTCTCCCTAACGTGACATCGAAATATGTTATTTCTCGTTTTCGAAAATTATATATAATTTGAAATCTCGTAACTCAAAGCGCATTGCGTTTGCGTGCCCAGGCGCCAAGTAAATGGCAACCCCTTGGCATGGCACATCCTCTTTTTATTTTCATTTTGTTCATATTTTTTGTTTGTTTCAAAAGTGTAGGACCGTGGGCATTCGTTCCACCGTTGGGGACCCCTTGTTCCGCCTTTCAAGCCCATTAAATGGAGTTAAACAGGCAAAGTGTTACGAATAATAAGACTGAATAATTCAAAAAGCGATAAAATCAGGTTAGCGAGGCACCAGGACCACCAATTGGTAAAATGGCTATAATTTACGTCTGCCTTTTGCTGCTGTGGTCCAGTGTATCAAAAGCATCCTTTGTTTCATTTTTTAATCTAGGCGCATCCACGACCAATTTTCGTGAAAAAAATGTCAAATTGTTGCGTCTTTGTTACACGCCTTCTGACATTTATTGGCCAGCAGGTTGCCCGTTGTGAGGAGGCCAGAATTCGCATAAAATGTTTACACGTCCTGGCAAAAAGGTCATTTTTCTTACGAAGCCAAAAAAAAAAAAAAAAAAAAAAAAATGGCTTGTGGACATGCGCTTCAGGATATCATTCAAATTGCCTAAAATTGACAAACGCTGCATGCATCGCTCCAAATATGCTGATATCTCCGGGGATCTTTTCAGCGGCCAAATTATAGGGTTGGGCCTACTTTAGGGGAATGTTGAGAGAGGGAGAGCGCTCGCTCTACCTTAACTTTAGCCGATAGATATACAAAATGAAAGTATTCAGCTGCACATTGGGCGAGACAAAAATGTGGTTCATAAGCGTATGTTGCATTGTGATTGACCTTTCAACTTGAATTTTAATGCTACATTGAGCTTTATGAATGTCCTCATTCCGGTTTAGCGCCCTCTGGTAACGTGCGAGTCTTTGGCATTGCGTTTGTAACACGCATGGTCGCCATTTTGGGCATGCAGCAATCCATTTTTTCAAGGAAAGTCTGGCGTAAAAGGATGCGGCCATGTTGAAAATGCAATGCTAAAAGTGTATACGCCGCCAGGGGTGTTGAAGTGGAAAAAAATCTAATTTGGTGTTTTACTGGAGAGCAAATTTGTTTCCAGGCAAGCATGAAACAAAAACAAGAGTTTCTGCAAACATGTTTGCACACTTAATTTTCCGTCCAGAGGTTTTTCATCATATAGTTCTTGATAAGAGCGCCATGACTAGCAAACATTTCCTCCATTTTGTTTCAAGAAACTTTGTTTTTGTTTCATGTTGCTTCCGGTGTGGATCGGCTATTAGTCTTTAATTTAAAACAATATTCAAAGAGCTGAACTAATTGTCCATGTTCAAAGACATGGTGTAAAATTGGAATATATTTTCATATTCGCAGTATAAAACATCTTATCACTAGTTTCCTACAAAACCAATGTTGCAACCCGACAATCGTAATCGGTATTTTAAAAAACATAGTAAGAATTCCTACCTGCTCGTTGATGATACCAGCTGGAGATTGTACTGTTGCTTTGCCATCCTGGTGCATGACTGCCGATTCGGACACATGGTAAGAGGTGACCAGCTGACCGGCCATCCCTGCTCCGGAGACGACTATCACCTTAAAATCAACAGTGGCCAAAGGTGGCAGTAAGTTGATGTCTAATGTTGTCGTCAACTCTGCTGTCTGTAAAAAACATAAAAAATGATGAGTTTTTTCTAGTCTTGTATTTCGTTGGACAATTTTTTCACTGTGAGCTTGCTTACCTGGTCCACCTCCTGCCATGTAGTCGTCTCTCCAGTGATCCGGGATCTCCTCAAAATGGCATAAACAACATTGTTTTTTGAGTCTGTCGTTTGCGGTGTTGGACCTTCAGGTTCTGGCCAGGTGATTTTTAAACTGTGACTAGCTTCCTGATGCTCAAAGTTCATTGGCTTGGAGAATTTGAGTGTGAAAGACGATGTTTTTGGTTTTTCTGAAGAAACAAGTCCGATTAGTTTCAATGGCATTTCTTATTTCGGTGCACAGGGCTTCGCTCAAGTTTCGTGGATTGAACCAGAACTTGATCCCTGAACTATAACTTACCTGTTGTTGTTCCTTGCAAATAAAATCCACATGACTGTTGACAGCCGGGAAACTAAGTGTATAGAAAAGGAATTGTTTCAGTGATATCCGATTTTGACTAAATACAAATCGATTTTCACTAAAATTAAAACTAGTTGAATTAAAGAAACCATCAACTTACGCAAATGTCAGCGTGACTGCACATAGCTCCCCAAACTACGAAATTCTGATTCAGTAAATCGCAGCTCTCCCAGCACTAGAACAAAAAGTTGTATGATTTTATATTGAAGAATTTGTGACATTGATTATTTTTCTATCCAAATTGATGACATTTAAAAATACATACCATGTAGCAATCTGGTTCTTGACGACAGAGTGCATCACTCGGTGTCCACCCGGTCCCCGTGAACTGTAAAACAAAATGTTTGGTTTTTTATTGAGTGTTTTTTTGGGTAATTACATATGATAAAGCTCCCAGTGATTGCTTGCTTACAGGGGTAGGTTTCTCTAAACAGTGTTTAATTGATACGAGGTCATTATTTGTTTCGTGTGTAATGTTTCCTTAATATTGATGCCTACCAAGATAACATCACTTTTTGCTATTAATGTCGACATTTCTGACTTTGGGGAAGGTGTAAGAGATTTATTCACTTCATAGATAGTAAAACAGATTCTGATCAGACTGTTTCCATCAGTGGTTGAAATGCATGGTTCAGGTTATGTGTACCGGATTAGCCTTAAACAAAGTTGGTCAATCCTAAGGTCCCAGCGTCATCTGAGATCAATTCGGTTCATCTACTAGGTCCACACTATTTTCTCTTTGAATTAATGTTTCGAAGGGCGAATTTTAGTTATAATTTGACCCTCGTATTTGGGTTTCCAATTCTCGATTGTCCAGACAGGGATTTCAGGCGGGATTTGCTAGGCCATATTTTCATTCCAGGGCCTCTGGGGGTCATCAAATGCGCAGAAAAGACGCGCGGTTATGACCATTGTCCGTCCTGAGCTCCCAAAATCCAGAGTATACCTTCTCTGTAAAATCGGTATTCATAACCCCCTTCCATATAATTTCAGCCTCTAATAACTATAATGGTGGACTGACGAGGCCCCCTTCCTTTTCAATGGGAACCCTTCTGACCCTCCTCCTCTTGTGGGCCCTCGTCCTTAGTCGAGGTTTTGGGAAGCTTAGGGTGGGCTTAGTCCTCGGTTTTGCTCTCTGCACCCTTAGTGCGGGCCCTCCCTAACAGTGTTCAGGTAGCAATGTGCCGCTGCTCGAGCGTGTCATTGCAGTTGCGATCCGTTGACAAATTCACCAGTTCACAAAGGGCTTTTAGGCAATTTCGAATTTCGAATCCATTGAATTTCCTGCTGGGAAAGAGGGCCCCGAGGTGCTTGATGACAGGAGCAACAGGGGAAGAATGGACCAACTCCCTCTCCCTTGTTCTAGTTCTGCCCCCATGGCCGTCCATGGAAAGAAGGTAGGAAAGCGTGAAATGCCCGAAATATGGCGATAGGGGCCCCGAATGAAAGGACCTGCTCTCTGGCTTGTTTGTGCAGTGGAAGGACACAATTCCAAAATGTTTTTCTTATTGAATTCGGGCGTTTTCAAATCTAGGGTTTGCAATTTGCACCTGCGACCCGGGTTCTGAAAGAAAATCGCACCTATGACATTGTGCTTTGACAAACTTTTATTTTCGCCGAACGTTTGGTCAGGCCTTAAAAAATTGGTATTTTTGACATGAAGTGAAATTCCTAAATTTCACCCTTTTGAAGGAACAAATATGGTAATGCTTGGACTCGTGTGAAGTTAGTTCTTGTGGCTTAAATTCCAAGTTCGTTTCAAATCAGAAAATTTTGAAAATTTCTTCCATTTATCATTCTTGGTTGGACTTTAACCGTTCTAAATAGTTCTAAAAACTTAGAAAAGGATTCATGCTTGAATTTCAATTTCTGAGTTTATTGCGAATACTACTCGTACTTGTAGTTTCAGTATTGTAGAAGATACAGTAAATATTCGAATAATAGTTTCTGATCTTTGATTAACACACGTTTAAATTAATTCCATTAAATACATGTTCATGCTGTGACTACAGCCTAATGAATACAAATTTAGTGTAGTGAAAACTAACATATTGTATATTCAACAATGGAATGCACTTGAAAAGGATATCAAAAAATCTAATATAACGATGTTATTAGTGTTCATAGAGACCAGAGCAACCCGCCTGTAAGATAAATTAGGGTTTTATAGATTTTACACCCCTGTCATATGGCATTTCTATGGAGCAAAACCCTTAAGCCCATTACTTCGCAACTTTCTTACTTTTCAATTAGCATTACTTTAGAAAACTTTGACAGTACCATGCTAACCAATGGATTTACAAAGTTCGGAACAAAGGATGCCTATTGTCTTTTTGGAATTCCAACGCCTGCTCTGCCAGAGGCGGGCACACTTCAGAGAAGGAATTCCTATAGGTTATTTCCTCACATTTTACACCCAAACGGTCTTTTTCTTGGTTTTTTTCCCTCATTTCCTGGCTTTTCATGTGACTTATACTTCCGAATGTTTAGCGGGAAGCCGTGAAAATTCTTGCCCACGTGGTGGAGATTTATGAAACAACGGAAAGATGGTTGGAAGATAAGGGGTCGACAGGCAGAAAAATCGCTGGTGAATTTTGAGCTGGTGATACATGTAATATCAGGATAAGGTACACTTGTACCTCCTCCGTTGGGCTCGTGATATATCAACATGAACGCCACAGGTTTTCTTGCTTGGCATTCCATTGCGAAAACTGTTGATGGAGAACATGTTTACCAGGATGTATACCCGGAGTCAATCGCTGTGAAAATCAAGTTATATTTTGGAAAATAACATTTGTATATGTCATGGAGAACATTTTGATGTTGTATTTGTATGATTTAAGTTTTATGAGCTCTCGTAAGCCGTTACCCAGCCGTGTAAGCCGATTCACAGCCGTTGCGTTGGGCCGTTGGCTGTTACACTTCCGTTTCATCCTAATATGAAAGACAAAGGCGTTAAAAATACTAAGGAAGCCGCCAGTTTGGAATCTATGCATCTGGGATTCAACTTTATGGCTGTTGAAATTCACACATTCTCAAAACTGCGCCCAATTACTTTGAGGCCTCAATATGCTGTGATTAGAACATGAAAATAACATGTTCCATGAGATGTAATATCATTTTTCCACCATGGATGTTAGTGTAAAAGTTTTTAAAAAAAATCATTTTCAAATTCATGGTGTTGATTTAGTCATAGGTGTAGTACACAGTTTATTATGCGGTAAAATTAAGATTGATTGCATTTTACTATCTAAAACGATATCCGTCAAGTAATTGCCACAGGGAGTGAACATGTTTCGAATTTTGGAGGTCCATGGCTGGCATAATTGGACTATTAAGTGGTTGTATAACGGGCGTGGCTTCATTCGATTTGCAGATACTTTCACCAAAAAATTCTCGGCGCGATGCAATTTGGGAACTTAATAAATCCATAAACTCCAAAGTTGAATCCGGATCCGAAACCTCGTTCTCCCGCTTCGGGGAGAGAAGCATTGCGCCCACGGTTTGATTTATGGGGTCAGGTTGTTTTTCGCTTAAAAATGACACGAGTTCGCGGTGCGCCCCCTGGGCCACATGAGTGAAAACGAAAATAAAGTGTTGCATTTTCGGGACATGGAGGGGGGCCTAGGACGATGACCCAACTTGGTTTTCGTCAGAAAGTGGTAATTCGGAGTTAACGTGGTACAGATTCTGAGAACTCCAAAACTCGAGAATATTAGATACTTTAGCCAGTCTCAGGTGTAGGGTCCATTAAAGAAAATTTTTGAAGGCTGTGTTTGTTTACCAGGCGTAACGTGACGAGGTGACCCACCTAAAGTATCCAATTAGATGGGGGTCAAAGGGCGAGCCTTCACTAAGTGATAGTAAACAAAACAGTAAGAAAATATAGTCACGCCCGAAGAAACTATCTCATCGAAGTTGGTGAGGGTTCGAAATGATTGCCAGGAATCTTTTGTCTCCCACACCAAAAGTTTACTGAAAGTTAATTAAAATAATAACTAAAAATGTTTTTTTGGTATTTGTGAAAAGGACGAAAATGTTATGGGGAAACCATTATTTGGAACTTGTTAAGTTTTGAACATAATTTATCATATCGTTTGTGTTTGTATGTTATATCCGAAAACACTTCAAAACGATGGTATTGAAATATACATAATAAGGATTGTAATGACACATTTTTAGATAATTTCTTTAAACTAGTTGTCAATTTTTCAAATTGATCGAAACTTGGCTTATTGGTGTTTTGACGTATTTGTTTTCGGTAGTATAGGGCGATTAAGTTCAGCAGCGGTGATGGAACGGAAGTTTATAACGGCTAGCGGCTGTGAAGCGGCTTACGAGAACATAAACCCCATTATACAAATGGATTTTTTTAATACAAAAATCGATCAGTATTTCAATTTATTTAATAATATACCAGTAACGAAAATAAGTTAATTCAATTTATTATCCTACAGTTGGCATAAAATTGCCATATGGCAGGGATAAACTACTTTAAACTTCAATTTTCATCTAATACCAGCTCAGTACCTTGCTGATAGCATAAAAATGCCATATGGTAGGGGACGATGGGGTAATCTTTATATCCAAATTAACTTTTTGTTGAATTTCTGTTAGTTGTGGGTGTTAACCTTTTGGGGAGTTTGGAAAGTTTGTCAGTTTCGAGGACCCTAATTCTAAAATTTCGGCATATATCATGAGCTTGGGAGTATACGAACTATTTTCGAAAAACTAACTTATCTCGAAAACATTTGGACTAGTTTGTCCAGTTTTTTGGATACAATGTTCATGGGTAAGCCACACGTGTCTGCCAGTTTAAAATAAAGTCGAAGAACACAGAATCCCATTTCGATAAACAAAGTGTTCTCAGAAAACTAGAAGTCTTGAGGCACACGCTCTCTGGCCGCCATCTTGTTTCAGAACGTGGGCCATAAAAACAACATGGCGCCTGCATGTCCCTGGGCTGGCATCGCCTATATTTTTGACGGAACAAAGCGCGTGTGTATTTTTGAGTGATGGGCCAGATAGGGCCCGTGGGGTGCTGAGGGGGCGGGTAAGGCGAGGGTACATCGTGCGCGTGTGATTACCCGGGGTCATGGGCAAATGGCTACCGGCACCTGAGCATTCTGCTATTCGCCGACAGGTTCCCTCCCGTGTTGCTGTAATTAGCCCCGCGTTCGCTGTGCCAAGAAGGGGGCCTTCTTTGAACGAATTTCGTAGAAATAGCTAGGTGAGGGCGGCACTGTGGCCATCTTGTAATTTCACAGGACGGGCATTCCTCATCCCACATCACAATGAATGGCTAATTGGCCGAAAAATGAAAGCAGAATGGCTTTCGGACAGGATTAGCTTGAAGATGGACCCCCGGTTCGATCTAACCGGCAATTCCAAAATTTCAGATTTTTTTAGAATAAGTTTAACGGTAATAACAGATGCATGTGACCAAAAAACTTCTATCTGGATACAATGTGGCTATTCCAGATCTATATTTTTCATCAGATGGATATTTTTACAAATATTATACCTGAAATGATGCCCAAGAAAGTTTCTCAAGTTTACATTTAGTGTGTTTTCTATATTGTTGTTGATAGTAAAATGAAAAGATATTCTAAGAAATTAATTTTTTTCTTAGAATCGAAGCTTTTATTTCTGTTGTTGGTACTGAAGTTAATAAGCATCTTACAATCGATAGAATACTTGATATTTGATCATGTCAAGGTGAATATAAACCCCTACTCTGCCCTACTCTACTAGTTTTTTTTAGTGGCGAGATTATACTGTATGTTACAACCAAATTTTATAGCACAACTTCTGTAGAAATTCTACAGAAGTTGTGCTATAAAATTTGCCCAGAAACCTCTGCGATTTGTGGGTGTCCAGTATATCAGCCATGGATGTTTTTTGTAGTAATTGATATTTTGTGTATGTATTTCCACGTATTAAATTTTAAACATGGAGCATGGAGCTAATGATTGCATAGGGCCGAAAGGTTGGGTCATAATATTTAATAAAAAATTTGTTTGTAACATATAATCGCGCCTCTTTGGATTTCTGATATGTTATCTGATCATTGCTATTCCTAATTTTAACTCCACTAAAATACCGACAAAAATGACATTGGACTAAAATAAATTCGTATTGGCAAGGTTGGTACAAATTTGCAAACCATAAAAACATCGTTAGTAAATCTAAATAAAGGTCAACCCATTGTGTTTTGGTCATAACACTCAAATATCGATACATCACTTGTTCCTACAAGCAAATCGGCCAAAACAAATGGTTATGGCGAAAATTTCAAACAACTTTATGACTTTATCACCATCTTGTCAACCGTCTTCTGAGACAATTTAACGACACCCGAGGCAACTTCCAGTCTGAAGCCCAGTTGTTGTAACTATCCCTGTTGCAAAAAACCTTCTGTGATAGGTTCGATGTATTGATACCATTTCGAGGGTCTTTCTTATACAATGCATCATCCCAGTTTGGGTCTTTGGTGTTGTTTTGGACCATTTTCCCCTACCGGTGTAAATCAGTCGTGCTTATCTGGAAAAGGTCAGCGTTTTCGTGTTGACCTCCCATCGTTTACCCTCATCTAGTTCTGCACAGCTATTATTTCTCCAGTGGTCAGCATGTAATTTGCAGCCACGGCCTTGCCCGGGAGGAACCATGGAGGACGTGCGGGGAATATCTGATAGGGAAAGGGGGGAGGACGAGGACTACGCCTGTGCTCTTCCTAACGTAATTGGGCTACGACCCACCCCGCACTGGGCTATGACCCTCTCTGATTCAGAAAGTAAAATTTGGTCCAAAATTAATGTGGTTGCACGTTTAGCCATCCCTGTATCCCCCTCAAGAGTGCCACAAAAGTTGCGTTACTGCCTGACTCTGGTTTTTTGTTTGATCTCGATATGGTGCAAGCTCTAGTAATACTTTTTATTTAAAAGTCGAGAATACCATTTACTAACAATTTAAAGAAATTTATAAATTGAGAAGACTGTCTCGGGCATGCCTAGAATTGAGTTTTCTTTAGTTATTCACATTTGAATGATGCATTGGAGTGTTCCATGTAATCTTCAATTTTCAGTTGTCCTCGTGAAAACCAGTAAAAAAAAACCTGTCTAGTGTATAGTTTATTTTTACTGTGGAAGAATATGGAAAACTCAATTCTGCAGACATTAGACTGTCTTCTCATTACCGAGAAAAGAATAGAAATGTGATAACATTACATCAAACTGTCATCACACCTAGACACATCTAGTGCAGAAGATTATTTCTTGATCATTTACAGTTTTACAAATTAGTGTCATCAAAGCAGTCCGCTGTTTTTTTACTGCCCTCGTATTGTCAGTGCAAATGTAAAAAACACTACAGAAATAACGGGATATTTCTATACAAAGTTAAGAACTTATTTTTAGATCTTGACAACTGCTTACTGATGGAAAAGTTATATATAGCTAGTCGTGTCAATATGTACATATAAATATATGGTCAAATTAGTAATGGGTTAGATATACTCGATCATAAACTTTTATGCTACATGTATATAGCCCCAATCACCCATGCCAGATGTGGCCAGATTTTACGCGCCAACTCGTTAAGCCTGCATTACAAATTGGTTTTATAGCCCATGGATGACATGGAAGTGAGAAACTATATATGGTCTTATATTGCAGTATACATGGTCATATCGGCAATAAGTCAAAAATACATGAATAGTTTTTACACGTTATATTGGGCTATATGTGCCTATACAAGTTATAATGATCAGATATAGCTAAGTTTTGTTATGGCAGGTTTGGAAGGTTACAAGTTTGTACTAAATTGTTTTTGAACCAGCCAAACCAGAACATTGAAACCAGTATTGATTAAAATAAATTTTCAGCACATGAACGACACTGAAAGATGTCACTGTCATCCAGATTCTAGTCTTGATGCCAATCTAGTCCAATGTCAGTCTAGTCCAATCCAAACAGTGTCTGGATAATCGATGGACAGTGTCACCATATCAAAAATTAAAAAAGCCAGTATTTTTGACTTACCTTATCGAGGCACTGGGCCCTACACTGCGCCACATGGATATCCCGGGTATGCAAGGGATCTTCTGTCATCGCCGACACACCCACGGCAAGGACGGTAAAGATAGCGGACAAGAAGACGTACATGTCGCGGAATTCAAGAGACGGGTTACGCGGGTTTCAAAAGAGACGGGTAACTTCTGGTAGTACTCTTCGTGACACCACTGGACAAACTGAATACAGAAACGCTGTCCAAGACGTCTTATATGGCTGAAGCAAGGACAGGTTATTGAAGATCGTTTCCTATAGCTTATAATCTCCTGGTGACGTTTGTAGCACCTATGACCAACGTAAGACACGTGCCGACGCGACTACCCTCAATTCGCGACCGGTCAATTTCCGCTTCCGAAGATGTCCGTGGAATGAGGTGAAAGTTTTCAAGTTGGTCCAACCTGTTGAAGACAACAATTTTCTGCTCCTCACCGTTGCTCCGCCAAGAGCTGAATGGGGAGCTGATGCTGGAGCAGTCGGGGGTAAGCGGAGCAACGAACAAGGTTTCTGGACCCTCGTTCGTCTCCCCCACCCGCCGCAATTACCCCTCCCTTTTGTTTGGAGCCGGCAGCCACATGGCACGGTGCGTTTCCCCTCACCCCACCTCTACGGACCCCTCCAGGGGACGCGCTTGGACCACTCGTCCTTCAAGACCCGCTCGTCTGTTCACCTCACCTCACTACCCCCTTTTACCCACCCCACGGGTTGCCACCCTGGGCTGGGGTGCGGGGCGTCTAGAAGTCGCTCGGGACACGGGATATCTCATATTATAGGCACAGCATTATTACGATTATGGTGGATTTCGGTTAATTGGAACATACTTTCGATTTATTGGGGCAGCCGCTCTACATGCCCGGGTGGAAAAATTAAATAGGGAAATATGCTTAAAAGTATATGTATACATATGTGGATAAATAACAAATATCATGTTTGAAATCCTGTATGACCATACAATTTGTAAAATGCCACATATGTTTGAAACCATCTTTGGCCATAAATGATGACGCGATGGCATATATGGGGATGTATAGGGACATAAAGTATGCTCATTTTCTGATATTCCTTATTTGGGAAATCCCATTTATGCTCATATATGGGACATGTCTAATTTTTCCTCTCGAGTGAGTTCACATTTTTTTTTAAGAATTTATTTATAAAAACAAGTTGTTTCCAAAGTTTATTTTAAAGCACTTGTCGAGATTTAACCAATTTTCAGATTTTTTAAAAATAGAAGTTGACTAAAATCAATGAACTTGAAATGTGGTTTGTAATTGTTTTCACAATTTATAAAAAATACATGTTTATCGTGGTATTTTATTGGTAGATATAAAAAGTGTTAAAAAAAGAAAACAAGCTCTGTCAGTGAAACTGCAGAAAATGTTGTTTGTTAACGTAAGACTACCGTTTTAGAAAATTCGCGTAAGCCGTTACGCCGTGTAAGCCGAATCAGATTCGGCGTTTCACCGCCATTGCTGAATTTGCAGATTAATACCGAAAATAAAGCTATCAAAAATAATAATTCCAATTTCTCCAGGGAATCGTTCTGCTTGTCCGAAACATGGTTACATATTACACAAGTCTAATAATTCGAGGTGTCCTTAAAAGTTTAATAATCTTGAATAATTTACTTGACTATTTACGATTCCGTATGTATTTTACTGATGGATAATTTGTGTCAATCGTTGACCTAAAGAGGAAAGATTTTTGTCGATGACATAATCTGTCATCTTAGTGACCTAAATGTTAATGGTAAAGCTGGCGGAGTTAATGAAGCGTTGAACCGAATGTGATAAACCATTATCGGAAATTATATTTTGAAATATGCAGATTTATGCTATACTTTTGCTATTTGTATACGTTAACGAACGGAAATTGGCGGGAATGTGAGCGCTCCAGTACCGAACAACATGGCTGCCAAGGTAGGATATTAAACTGATGTCACAAGTGAAACTTTTTCAAAGCTAAATGTGCAGAAGGATATAAAGTACTGATATTTCCGAAAGCAATAGTTCATATATTTATTTGATTCACTTCATTTCCTTTCTGTATAATATCGTCATGACCCATTATTAAATTTCCTGCAATCTTGTTCTTATAACTTTTTTGCCTCTGAAATGACTTTATATGCACTTTTTTGGATAGACTCTTTAAGTGTTCTGATTAAAGGACATTCTGTCAAGACTATGAGTAAAGAAACCCTTAGTTATTAATAACTTAACTGTATTTTGCTAATTCTATAAGATTTGTCCCATCAAATGCCATATCTTTAATTTCTGCACATATTGGTGTACTTCCAATCTAAAATAAATTACTTGATAAATGGCATATTTTTATGTTAAACTTATTTTTAAACATAGAAAGTGTATCGAGACCCAGTCAGAAATGTGCCATTTATATGAACATTTTATCACAAATTTGACATGTATGGACACCATAACCATACACACGGCTCTTACATAATAGTCCAATAGTCCGTGTTTTCTTTTATATCCAGACACATATGTATATATATGTATGTCGAATATCAAGGGCCATCATATGGGACATAGTACAGCAGAAACGCAGTATTACCATAAGTGTGGTCACGTCGTGGATTAAATCCTAAGCTAAATTCAGTTAAGGCTAAAATAACCATTCAAATTAATATGACCTTTAGGAATTTAGCCTCTGATGTGACCACACCTTACACCTTGATGGTTACATGAAGTTTTAGTCAAGGGCTTTTGGAAATTGAAACGCGTGGCACAACCTTGGGTGTGATATACTCTCGATGATGCACGCGCCCTGCACCCTTTGCAAAGGAGCCCCCGCCCTTCGATGATCTACGAAGGTACGAACACTATAGTGTGCAGCGCCATGCAAAATTAGGCAACTTCTCTGCCCTCTCCGAACACTTTTGAAACAATTCCTCGTCGTTGCTATTATTATCAGTAAAGACCAAGCGGAGCCGGCACGCGCCAGCTCGCCCAGCTCTGGGTGGAGTCCGAGCCCGCTTGACCCACCCTTCGGGCACCGAAATTCCTCTCCCCAAACACTGGCTTAATGGGAGTCACGTGGGACACGGAAAAATACCTTCGAATCAACTTTGTTGTTTCCTTTGGGTGCATGGTTATGAAATGTTATTGAAAGGTTACTTAATGGGGAGCATTGAGACATGGGGTAAGGTGAGACAGTATAATAATTTCAGTTGAAACTCGTTACTTTTTTAGTTTTTCAATGATAAATACAAGTTACTATAATCTTTTTGTATAATTTTGTCTAATTCATGAAGTGTCTCAATTTACCCCAGAAGTGGGGGGAAATGATTACAGATTCTGGAAAGGGTTTTTTTTCTTAGAATTTTACCCTGGGTACGCAAAATTCTACCCTTACCTTAGTTTGGTCATGTGACCTCAATTACCTAACGTACTTTATTTACATGTAGGCCTTTTAGACAAAGGTTCAATGGCAGTAAGTTTTTTTTCAAATTCGCATCTGTTGCTCTGAATGCCCTAAAGTCCACTTAGCTTTTGTATATCCTCTTTCAACACAATCAATATAAGTGTCAGGTGTAGTGATCAAGCGTTTAGGGCGTTTGAATAAAGATTAGAGCGACTCCACGTATTAAAATTTGAAAAAAAGCATGTAAGAACATATGTTCAGAAATTACACATTATTGTTTCATAGATAGAAGAATCTAACTGCTGTTCTTTTATGTTAGGCCTTGCATGCGACTATCTGGTATCGTTTAGATAGTCCCAACATGAATAATTTTAACATGATGTAGTTTTGCTATTTAATTCTCAAACATAATTAGTGCCAATTTTGAAATGATGCATGAAAGAGGTTAAATTAAGAGCTCAATTTTCGATCAATATTCGAATGTTCCAAAACCTGAATAAGAGCAAGGATATAAATATAACATGGCTTTATACGCTTACATCTGTTGCGTGTTTTTAAGTCAACATGTAATATAATAAACAAGGTATGACCATGGTCGCATCTGTTGTATGTTAACATAAACACGCTATATTTAGAGACATGCACTTTGTGATTTTGCTGTTCATTGGTCCGTTTTCCAATCTGTTGCATTTTTGCGATCATTTGCTTATTTTAAGTCAGTTTCCAGGCACCATTTTTTAAGAACCAAAAAAAAACCTCAAGCAAATCGTATATTTTAGCGAAATTCCATGGTAACAATGTTTATGTTAATTCTCGCGATATATACATACATAATATCCATCAGATTTACGAGTATGAGTTTTTGTACAATGACAGCATGTAAACATAGGTGAATATTAAAAAAAAAAATACTCATCAATTATCCGTTAAAAGCTATATCGATATTCCAGGTTTTTACAACTTTGCATTTGTAAAGCTAATCATTGAACCGTGTTAATTGCTATATAAATCTCTATATAGGAATAAAATCACTTAACATTTCGTAATTACGATGAAAATTCTCACAAATTTGCTAATCAATGTTACTGGAGCGTGACAAAGAGGTGTAAAAATGCAATTCACCAATTATCATGATTTCCTGGTAAAGTGAGGTTGGAAAGGTTGGATGAATGTTCCGGATGATCGACGTTTCTTCATAGAGTTATGCTAAACTCGGATAATATATTTTTGGTTTTTATATCTTTTGGTTGCTTCCAGTCTTACGTTTCTGTATTTCTGAGTTGTTTTTTTTCACAAACAATCAAGAAGGTTTTGTAATTGCTTGAAATTCTTTACTAACGAGGATGACAACTGCAATATAGTGGTCCTGATGTCCAATTATGTCCTCTCTGTTTCCCTTAGGGAAGTTTCATGTACATGATACTCGATAGCAATCTTTCGTTAGTGCTCAAGGTACTTAACGACTGCCCAGTCTACCCTGTATCTCCGATTAACACCTGTAAACTTTTTCCCCCCTTGCAATATACGGACAAGACCAATAGTATGATATTACAAGGTTGGTAGACAACAAGTTTGTGAACATGTTAAATGTGGAAAAGTCAAGGTCTTTAGGAAATAAATGTAGGATAATGCTGGAAAGTATAAACGTTGACTGATGGGATTTTGCAGTAATGTCGATATAACTAAATTATAGGCGATTTCTTGTACGATGTTCTGATTCCCTTTCCTGTTAAATGTAAAGGTTCTGAATCACTTTCCTGTTCAATGTAAATGTTATGATTCCCTTTCCTGTTCATCTTAAGATGTTCTGATATCCCTTTCCTGTTCACTGTAAGATGTTCTGATTTCCTTTATTGTTCATCGTAAGATGTTCTGATTCCCTTTCTTGTTCATCGTAAAATGTTCTGATTCCCTTTACCTGTTCATCATAAGGTGTTCTGATTCCCTTTACCTGTTCAAAGTAATATGTTCTGATTCCATTTACCTGTTCAAAGTAATATGTTCTGATTCCATTTACCTGTTCAAAGTAATATGTTCTGATTCCCTTTACCTGTTCATCGTAAGATGTTCTGGTTCCCTTTACCTGCTCATCGAAAGATGTTCTGATTTCCTTTACCTGCTCATCGTAAGTGGTTCTGATTCCCTTTCCTGTTCAATGTAAGATGTTCTGAAGCTTTGCTTTTAAAAGTACAGAAAATCTAAGAGAAACATAAAAAAGACGGGAAAGCAAATGTAAACAAGGAGAAATCAGTGTATGAGAAATATAGCAAAATCAAGAGCCATATCAAAATTCACACTTCAAGGGGTGAGAAAGATATGGACCGATATTTGAGAAACAATTATGGGAAGCATATTTTCAAAAACAAGAAATATGAACTTTTCAAATTCGAGCATTAACCACTGAGGTGAGAAAAATATTTCATATTTGGTTCAATGTTTGAAATATTTCAGTCTATATAAATATATTAAAAGTGATATAGATGGAAAAGCAAACCTGAATAATAATATAAAAACAGCATTCAGCAGAAAAGAACAAGAGAAAATAATATTCATAATAAATTGCAATGTTGGCGAATATTGTTTTTTAATATTTTACAAAACATCTGTACAGCGTACAGGTAGGTTTTTTAAATCTTCCTTTTGATCTCGATTTGAAAAGGTTCAAGTATAGCAGCATATGCTTGCCTTCATCTAGTAGCACATGTTTTTGACATGTTTGAATGGATTAAACATGTCTATCGAACAGGTGCACGAACAGGTGGTACACCTGCGCATGTTCGGAAATGCTAATTGCAAAGCCCTCCCGGTTAATAAATAGAACAAGCTTATAAATTATGTAAATTCATGCGCAAACTAAATATATTATATTGTTAGTGACGTTATTTATAGTTTACTGTAATGTTTAGAAGACAAAAAGCACGTGGGGAACACGTTCTGTAGCGTACGTACTGGCCAGGGTTTCAGTTTACCCGATGGCAAGTGGGCCCTAGATGAAGTGGGACACATATGAAGTGGGCCCCTTACGAAATGGGTCCCTTAAGTATTAGACAATATCTTAAAAATATGAATGCCCTTTTAGTAGCTTAATAGTAACTTTTAATATATATATATATATTTATTTCGCAAAGAAATGTCTATGTACAGTTTTTCCACAATTGTATTTTTTGAAAATTGTATTTATTCCTTGTAAATGCCTAATACAGTAGTTGTGGGTGGGTCTCTTCTGTATCCTGGTAACCAGTATTTTTAGACCCAGTCCGCCACTGATTTCATTCATGGATTTGGAGGTGTTTAAGGTGTAAACAACATTCTGAAGTACCCTGAACATTTTCGCACAAGTACTGATTGCCGACTGCTCTTTGTGCTAAAACTTGAAATTACTAAGAAAGGCAGGAAAGACAGATTAAATTTCGAAAAAAGCCTTTGGCACTTGTCTCTTGATTATATCGATTGCAGTGCCAAATATGAAACCCCAAATTTGTGCAACCTGTTTGGTTTCTCTGTATTACATATGTCGGTTTCGTTTTCTCCCAATGTCGATTAATAATTGCTCAATTAAATATATTTTTCCCTTCCAATCGAGGCTCCATTAAGCATGCTTTTCTCGAACAGGTTGTTCAGACAACAGCTGCAGAATGGGACCCCAACGGCCGCACTTGACCCTCTGGCTGTTTTCGAAAGCCATTGCTTTAAGAAATAGCTTTTAAAAAGCAAATGCGCTTAGTAATACTTGGGGCCATTTTATAGACGAAGCTTGAAAAGACGTTTTTGGTAAGTAACAGGCGGAGAGGGAAAAAAAACGGCATGTAACAAAGCAGCGCAACTAATTTGAGGGCAAAATTATATGGCATATGGTAAGCACGGACTAAACATGACCGATAGTTTCAATTTATTAGTCCACCTTGTACGCCCCACAAGCGCGTGTATCAGGCCTTGATGTACCCGAACGACCAATCCGAGTTCGAGGAAATTGACACGCGACTTATGTGGAGTTGTTCCACGTGTTTTTGACCGTGAAAATGATTTAGTGACGAAATCAGCTGCATCATTACGCAGCTTCGTATATTGCAAAATTCATGAGGAAAATTATATAGCTGGACGTGTTTTTTTTGTGTGTGCCGTGAAGGGTCTGTAAGTGTGCCACAGAAGGGTAACTTTTATACACTATTATGCATGAATCAAAAACATCCGAGTGCAGATTATGTAATTAAAAACATGATTTTGTTTCATTGAAAATAAAATAAAAGCTCTCCTTAAAAAAACATGTGCCGTGACAATTTTAGCTCCCTATTCGGGATTCTTTAGCGCCATTTTGTGTGCCATAATTTTTAAAAATGTTGCCGTACATTATACACTTCTCTTTAGCCTAGTTAACAAGCATTGTGGTGTGACAACATGTTTAAAACATAGTATAAGTGTTAATAGAGAGTTTGAGCAAGCTAACGTTAATGAAACGATAACTAGAAACGTTGCTGACGGCCCGGAATGGCATGCTTCGCATAGGGTAGTCCTTGACATTCCGGGCCGCCAGCGCTGTTTCTCGTTATCGTTATCGCTTCGTTAACGTTGGCTGGCTCAAACTCTCTATTATAAGTTTTATAACACGATAGCGAAACACGATATAGAGTATATATATGTACATTTGCCAAAAATTGTTGGGCCATGGTTATCATGCTGATATATATTAATTGGGTCGACGTTTAGCCAACAATAAATTGACTAACATTAAATGTTTTGCCTTTATTTCTACATAGTGAACACCATGATTTTGTTTCTATATTATAGAGATCAAACACATGCATACAATTTTAGTGCGTTATAATGTTGTTGTTTTACGTTTGTAAGAGTTGGCAAACAGTTGCCAACGAAAACCCAATGCTAGACCAATGTTGTGAAATGTTTATAATGTCATATTATATTGTAGAAAGAGTTAATTTACACTACAATTTTGTAATAAATTGCTATCTACATGCATATTACCTACATAATGACTAGAGCATGTATAGCAGTTACGTATCTAGATGAATAACTAGAACAGACTATATTGCTTATGAAATGTATAATGAATTGTTATCCAGAAGTTTTTTTGTTGTTTTTTTTGAAAAATTAACACAAAGAATCCACAATCAATAACTCAAAAACAAGAATCCAAATTCAAACATGAAATTTTCAACATGACCAAATCCTTTTTCTCCAATCTCCACATACATACATCAAGAATGGTGTAAAAGAAGAAGCCATCTTGGGTATGCTAAAGGCTCGTACACCACCAGGGGGTGCTCAACCGGAATACAGTTAATTTAATAAAGATCCCGTGCCTGCTGTTCTGGGGGGTTCTTTTTTAATTAGTTGACCCTGGCGCTGAACCGCCTTGTGCAAAGCCTAATTTCCCTTCCAAATCTTTTTTGTGTTCTGCGTACGGACCAGCACAATCGAAGGCCGCACACGCACTCATTCATTAAGATTAGCACCTCGAGAACGTGAGCCCGGGTACGGAGAAAACAATCGGGGGAGGTGAAGGGAAAAAATGGGAATTTCCCCCTCCAAGACGCCCCCATGCGGCCAGGTACGCTGCTGGCCGGCTAACAGGTGCAAGATCAAAGCGACATTCCGCTGAATGACAGCACGCGTCCGTGTATCCCCCCCCCCCCCCCCCCCCCCAAAAAAAAAAATGGCGGATGATGCAGCGTAACACAGGACCCTGTCCCGGCTTCATCTCAAATGGATTTGATTACCAAAAAGTGGATCTGAACTACTTTTATCACCACCCACGTGTGTGAGCACGCTTTGGTTTTGCCAAAGCCGGGAGGACTTTAATTTGCATGGAACATCGAAATCAGATATAGAAAACTTGTCAAGTCATACCTGGCATATCCGGGCCCTTATACCGAAGTGGTTCATTTTGGGATTGTTTTTGGTGGGTTTTTTCCCCGGAATTTCGAAAAAGTATTAAATATGATCCGAAACTGGTCAGATCTCATATATTAGATTCGGCCCTCCTTTTTCCAAATATGACCACATTTTTACTCGCTGATTAACACGTATAGGGATATTCCCATCAAATTCTGTTCCAAAGTTACCATATCGTGTGGGGCAAGTTTTTGAATAGGGCGTTTTTCAAGCCATTACCTGGGTGGAACATTATTTAAGGCCATATATGCGACGATATACTATGCCCATATGTAACGTTCAAGGCCGTATATACCATCACGTTGTTTTGGGATGGGGGATAGGGTCCAGAATCTTTGGATGGACTATTTTGGCCATATACATATTCAGGAGCGTAAGTATTATGAAGGGCCCGGCAGAACCGAGAACTGGCCCAGGTGAAATAGAAATTGCATTTTACCAAAGAAAAATCGTACTTTTAATGCAAAAGTGCAATTTCCCTTTAATATTTTGGCAACTTGTTATTATTGAAAGCATTTTAGTGGGAAATTGGAAACCGTGAGATGTTAATTGATGTATGAATGCTGTAACCGGGTTTACCAGAAAAATTTCTACGATACTATTTTCACCAATGGTACATCTCTTTTTACCAATAATCTACCAGTGGCGGACTGGCCAGGGTGCCAGCTTGTTAGTAGGCAAGTGGGTCCCCTTTAAACATTAGGAAACATGTTAAAATGCTAAACACCTTGTAATTTGTAATAGGTTAATAATAGCTTTTAATATAAATTTATTTCGCAAAAAAAATTAATTGTACCGTTTTCCACTTGTGTATTTTTTGAAAATTTTATTTCATTATAAAAATTACATGATACTCTTCTTATACGTGAACCTGACAACCAATATTCTTATTTCCTGTCAGCCACTGATGATTTATCTGATACATGTCCAGAAAAAATCCAGAAAAAAATAGTGGCTTTTACTAATTGGATTGAAAAAACTTAGCATCATTAATTAGACTGAATAAATCTTAAATAAATGGTTCACTTTGAAGCAGTAATCATGAGAGTTGGTAGCAATTGGTATTCTACAAGGGTATTAAACAGTTAGGGGGACTTAAATGGTTTTGGAGAACCATCTGTTATACAAATTGGAAATCTGTTACTTGATTTCACATAGAAGAATTATAAAAATTAAATAAATAGCCTACACATCTGTTATTTTCGTAAAATCTGTGGAACAAGTAATAATTGGTGTAATTTGGTAATGGGTGCAGTTTTCCAAACTTCTGCTAAATTTATGATGTTTTCTGCGAAATGTCAGCTCAACATTTACAGTAACATTTAGCTTAAAAATCCATTTCTTATTTTTTAGATGTTCATATGTATTTTATCTGATAAATATACATATAAATAAAGGCATTAATATAAAATCTAGTAACTTTAATAAAATTATTTATTAAAAACTAAACATTTACGTGTTACATGCATATGCACCTTTTTTGTATTATGCTGCATTTCAGAACATTTAATGGTAGAGAAAAGTTAATATTTGCATTACATAAAATAATTACATGTACAGTGTAAAGGAAATTTCCATATTTGAATAGCGTAAAACCATAAGGAAAATTCATGTTCAAAACAGAATTTAGTGTATTACCATGAGGGCAAATACACTATATTTGAAATACCTATTATACTATTGGTATTTGTAACTGTCATAATAGAAAAAAAGCAAAATAATACTTTTGTGCTTGATTGAATAAAACTAAATAGGTGTGGAGAATTTTCTAACTTTAGCAACATTAGCAGCATTAGCAAGTTAAAATGTTGTGTAATTTTTCCAAACTATGTAAGAAACTCGTACTTGAGTGACAAAACCCTTTTCATGAAATGTGGACATTTTTAAATTCCGCATTTTTACGTTTAATTCCAACGTCCGTTTGCTTTAATATTGATATTCAGTGATGTAGATAATAAAGCAAAATTAATATCATTTTATTTCTTTAAAAGCTACCATCAATACTTGCAAAACTAAAAATTCCTAATAAAACTTTTTCAAATTATACTGTATAACTGTAAAATAAGTTTGTCAGATCTTTCATAATTTTAATAAAATTTGAAATTCTTCCAATGATGGGCTTTAAAAATAAATAATTACCTAGACAATATTTCAAAGTGAAATCTAACAAAGTTGTAAAATCTGACAAATACTATCACGTGAGAAATTATGTGAAAAGTGATTATTTAAGCTTATTTTGATATTTTTTAGACTTTTATAGTTTATATACGAGTAAATACTGCTACATGATGTTTCTTTTATAAAATAATATAAATAAGTTACACACATAATAGTAATAAATATTGCAGTTTCTTAGGAAGTTACACTTGCATAATTTACAAATTATTATGTAACTAGGGGTGTTACTGTGCAAACAAACAATTTGTTTCAAACAGTGAATAAAGTACCAATTAAAACAATACAAAAGAGCATTTTTAAACTTTTTATTGCACTTAAAGTACGAGTGTAAAGGCGAGGTTTACTGTATTCAGACAGTAGCACCGGCAGTGAATGCTTTGTAGTCCACTTGCAGTTTCCACTAGTCACATAACCACATCTCTGAATCACAAACTGCGAGTGGTAAGAACTGCATGATAAAGTAGTATCACTATGCATTAGATGGCTGTGGTAATCTTGTTTTATTTACATATTGTATCTGGTTCAGTTGTAAGATATGTTAGGATTTATGATTTCGCACCTCGCCGAGTCCTATGTGCGTGTTATATTTCAAGTCGAGTTCGTAACGTGCCAGCAAGTAGTTGTTTTCGATGCGTTTCTCCTCCAAGTCCAACTCCCTGTGTTTTAATTTCAACTCCGTCCACCATTTCTGTTTTTCAAACTCGAGCTTCTTGAATTCCAGATCCAGTCTTCGGTTATCCAATGCCGCCTTCTGGTTGCGAGCGCCGTACAACAGCTTCACGAGCATGCCATCGCGTGTTTCCATTTTTTCGAGAGGCAGACACGGGCTTGGAGGACACGACGGCATTGAACTGGTACTCGAAGTCGTGCTCATCACTTCGCTCAAATGGCAGTCCAAATCTGACAATGCAGCCTCCTCTTGAATGAAGACTTCTGGCTCCATCATGTCTTGAGCGATGGCATGTTGCGGTGGTAAGTCGCTGGAAATTACAACTGGTGCTAGGGAGATTGGCTGATTGCTAAAAACTTTATCGAGCAGTTCGAATTTGGGGCACCTTTGCAAAGTATTTCCTGCACAAATGGGAATATCTATCAATCCTAGATTACACATACAGAAGTGGTAAACATGTCGGTTTTCGTTTGATATTACATGCGGTATTGTCAGCCAGTTTTTGTTTGTTTTTTGTTAATTTGAATTCTAATATCAAATGAAAAACTGCAACATGTTAACCGCTTTTTAAGCATGGTGAGCATGAATTGCACTTACTGAGGAAGGCAGTCTCGCCCTCGCTCTGTCGAATTCCTAGGCCTACCTCGTTGCGCCATAAAACAACGTCCGTATACGATTTCCTCATGTTCTTCACCTTTCCTTTCAATTGGCTGCTAGAACAATTGATCAGGTTTAACTGTTGCTGCATTTTTTGATAGTATAACTCTGCAGTGGGTTTCTACAACAACAAAAATTGGAAGTGGGGAAATCAGTTTTGTAATATGTTCCATTGCGTTATGGACACTTCGACAGTTTCCGCATATTTGTGAACACGTCCATACCTCGATTAATTCTCCCGATGTGACAGTGTTGAGCAGATAATTTAACACCTGGTCAGCCTCTGTATCCGTCCAACGCCGCTGCACCCTGAACTGTTTTCGGTCAGAACAGGCCTCAACTGTGGAGGGACAGGATTGCCGCTTCATCTTGGATCTACGTGAGATTTCATATTTTATTTGGAAGAAATCTATCAATATTACTTTCCAAAATCAATCTCCATGCAAATCAAGCTCTATCTGCCTACACCAGCACCGAAACCGATCCTTCATTCTGGTCGTCGAAATATTCACCCGGCTTCTGTAAATTTACCAAGAAATTGCAATCACGCATCGTGCTCATTGAATTTCAATCATCGGGATTACATACAGAATAACCCCCTCATTAGACAGCTTGCCTGACAGTATCTGACAGTTTCGCTATCTGCTACTATACTGTCATGCTGCTTATATAAGACACATGATTTTAGCATACAATCTTGTGCACATGTCAAGAGATTCAGAATCAATATCATTGATTGGATGAAGCTTTAGAATATGGATGTGTTGGGAACTTGGGACCAGGGCTAGATTGCAGAAAAAGAAAGTGGTTAGGGCATAAAACGAGAGGGGCCACCAGTCACATACTACTGAAGCTTAATTTTTGTAATTGTTGTTCCATATTATTTTTGATAAAGCATAAAAGTTATCACTAGCAGAATAAATTAAGGGGCTTATGGGGCACCTTGTAGGGCATCATTTGGCCTAAATCCATTCCGGCTTAGGACAGAACTGGAGTACATAACATCTGTACTAAGCTAACATATCCCTCCCAGCCAGGTAAAACTGTCATATTGATGCTAAGCCCCAACTTGACTATGACAAATCTTGTTACCGGTTTGAGGGTCCCTATTCCAAACATTCTGAGAGTTTATTCTAGTCGACATTGGAAGACTGATGTCAATACAAGGTGAAAGGTGATGGGCCCAAAAGCATCGTGGACTATGGAAAGCTTGAGCATGATGGATATATGTTGTCTACATTTTTGTGTCTATAATCAAAGTGATATTTGACTTATTATTCCCTACGAACAGCTTTTCATACAATCAATATGGTTGGAGTTTTGTACGACCAGAAATTCTGAAGCCAAAGCGTTGGTGGATATTCTGCGCTTTCAGGGACGTGCATTTATTCAAGTGCATTCAGAATTTATGTTTCTTAGTGTTTCTTGGTGGAAAGTCAGAATCTGCGAATGTGAATGGCTTGTTTGCTCCTGGAGATCATGTTTATTCGGAAATTAGCCAAATCCAGAAAAATCTGAATTTCCGAATGCCCTGTCAAGCTGATATTTCCGACGTTAAAGCGCTGTAGTTTGTCTTTTTAAATCATTTCTACTCTAGTACTTTTCATAGTGGGACTTGTCTTTCAGCTTTCCCCGGTCTTCGCACGTGCTTTGTAAAATATTGAAGTTTCGGACATGTTGTGCCAATTTAGGAAATGTGCATCGATTCTGAATAGACATTCGGGTATAATAAATGCAATCCGATTACGAAACTGGCACGGTGGACATGCGGGAAGTGCGGAGATAATTTTAAGCAATCGGTGCGTGGGAATTTTAAGTGATTTTTGCTGCCATGGATTATGCAATGAACTTTCACATCTTCCATTGCATTGTTCTCTCCATTATGTATTACCAAAAGGGCAATCTAGCTTGTTCAAATGATTCTGAGGAAAACATTGCATTAATGTGACAGTGGCGCAGGGTGTCCAGTAGCCTAGAAAATCAGGAAAGCCTGGAATTCGTACATTAATTTTTAAAACAATTTTTAGCCTCTATTAAAAGTTGATAATTATGCTTCAAATTCGTGTTAAACACTTATTTAAGCTGGAATTTCCTTGCCTCGTCAAGAAATTCCGTTAATTAGAATAAATATAAAATTTAACAATTACTAATTTTTCTAACATTGTGGTGAGCCGGGAGGGGACCCTTGAAAAAATGTATTGGATAAGCTTTAAAATATTCTTAGTTTTATTAGCATATTTACTGGATATCCTGTGTGGACTGTGGTCAACTGCCGAGACATGGTTTAGACCGAAACTTCACTTGGTTTTTAGTTAGTTACTTATAGTGACTAATATACTTTATTTCTCGTTCCAAATTTTAGACAATGTATGAAAGTCAGCGTGGGAAAATTCGCACGTTTTGCAGATGGATGTGCGGTCGTACAAGTTCGTATTCGCTTTTATTGACAGAAATGCCATCAGACCGGGAGTTGCGAATAAGGCATTAAATGTTCATTTTTTTTATTTGCAGCTCGGCGATACATCTGTTATGGTTACATCAGTCAGCAAAACCAAGCCAATGTCTGGCAATTTTACTCCCTTAACGGTACGCCTGTGATCGGTGTGGTGTGCTGTGATAATTTAGTCTATAGGCGGATATATCTCTAGTGCAGGATTTCACCCCCATGCCCCAGAAATTTAGCAAAAACAGCATTACAAAAAGTTCCTACATTATTTTCTATCGTTTTTTCAATAAAATAAGGAGGGGAAAAAAATAACGTTTTTAATAAAATATCTACCTTGTCAATCTGCTTTCCACGGCACACCTGCAGATCCTTCACGACCCACCATTTGCATTCATTTACGTTTCATTGGTCTACCTAGTGTACGCATTCATAAATGATAATAATATTAGGAAACATATTTTTAGGTGGATTATCGTCAGAAAGCAGCAGCAGCAGGCAGGATACCCACAAATTATTTAAAGCGTGAACTTGGTCCAACTGAGAGGGAAATTTTAACTAGTCGTATTATTGGTAATCTTACAAATTCATTATTGCTTTTCTTAATTCTTGGTCTATTTGAAGTTCTCAATTTGTTATTTTTATTCAATTTAAGATAGGTCTATTCGCCCTCTGTTCCCTGAAGGTTATTTCTATGACACTCAAGTATGTAGATCTGCAATTTCTCGTTGTAATTAATTGTTTCGGTTTTGACACTTTTCTCACCATATTTTTCAGTTAGTTTGTAATCTTTTGGCTGTTGACGGAATTAACGATCCCGACGTGATCAGCATTAATGCTGGTAAGTTCAGCTATCGAAAACCTGGAAATCAATTTGGTTCCTGAATTCTGAGGCATTTGATAGAATATTTAAGGAGCTCTTAAAGTCAACAAAGTCTTTCTCACTAATAATATTTGTCTTGAAAATTTCAAAAGTTTTAGTCAATAAAAATATAGCTATTTGATGATGCTGCAGATATTTCACTAATGTTTTGATTTAGTCAAATTATTGAATATATTATCAATAATATTAACTAGTTTTGTCGTTTGACGTGATTTGCCTCATCGTGACGGTTTTTACGTGTTATATCTACTTCTTTTTCTTTGCAATTCTAGCTTCTGCTTCTTTGGCTTTATCCGATATTCCTTGGAATGGACCTGTAGGTCAGTTTAAAAAAAAAACTTAAAAAGACGTTGAATGCAATTTTAGCTAATGTCACCATCTCATAATTTAATAATGAACAATTAGGAGCAGTTAGGGTTGGCATAGTCGATGGGGAGACTGTAATTAATCCAACGAGAAAGGAAATGCTTGAAAGTTCCCTGAATTTAGTAGTAACGAGTACTGAGCACAGTCGTGTGGGTAAGAATCTCGACAAATTGTAATTTTAATTCAATGGTTCTTGGTAGAGTATCAATAGGTTGTATTTTATTCCAGTCATGATAGAAGCTTCTGCAGATAATATTCTTCAACCGGATTTTCTGAGCGCCATTAAAAAGGGCGTTAAAGAATCTCAGAAAATAATTCAGGAAATTCAGAGGCTTCAGCAGTTGTACGGCAAGCCAAAACGAGAGGTTTTAAAATATTCTGCTCCAACACTAGAAATAGTTGAAGCAGCTAGATCGTAAGCTATTAGTGTAATTTGTGTTAAGGTCAATTATTTATTTGTTTCGTATAATATTTGTGTTTCACTTTCTAGGTTGAGCGAAACTCAAATTAAGGAAGTTTTTACTAATTACACTTATGATAAGGTGAGTTTTGTTGGATTGTGAAATCTTCCTATTTTTGTAATAGATGCGTCATAAAAAAAATCTTACTCCTCTGCTTTTGTTTTGTTTAAAGATTCAAAGGGATGTAGCTATATCTGAAATTAGGCAAAGTACAATAGAAAAATTGAAAGGTATGCTCTGTTTTCTGGAACTCTTGACTTTGCGTTATCGATTTGTAATTTATGCTAACTGGAAATTCTTTTTTTTTTTTCTTCAGAAAACTTTCCTGATGCAGAAAACGGCAATTTTTCGGAAGCTTTCAACAAAGTGTGCAAAGAGGCGTTTCGAAACTTAATTTTTGAATTAAACAAACGGTGTGATGGCAGAGATTTAACCAGTCTTAGAAATATTTCCTGTGAAATTGACTTATATCGACCTTTGCATGGCTCAGCGTTGTTCCAACGTGGCCAAACCCAGGTTTGTTGTCTTTTTTTTTTTTTGTAAAGAAATATGAGAGTATGTATCTGAAATGCAAGAAATCACAACGTGTTTTCATTTTATTGCGGTACAGGTTTTATGCACAGTGGCATTCGATTCTCCAGATTCCATTCTTCGGTCTGATGCAATATCGGTTTTAACTGGGTAGGAATAAATTATTGAAAATGTTCTGGTACTTGTTAAATTTAGGCGCAGACGAGCAATGCAGTACTGCTGATGCTGTTCAGTTTTGCGAATTGTTTTGTATTGTTGCCCGTTTGGTGATTTTTAACCTTGTCCTATTTCTGCACATCTGGCAAGTTTGCAACGGTACTGCATTACTGGTATGTACTTACCCAAAACAAGGTGATATCATAGCAGATATGCATCGGAACCAAGTTGCTCGTCTGTGCTTATGCCATCAATTACCGGTAGAAGTTATTTATTGGCAAAACTTAATGTATATTACGACGTTAAATTAATTTCCAAACGACAGGAATTAACGGGCAATTATAGGGAAAGTTGATTACTAATTTTTGAAATTTCTCTTTTTTTAATTTTTAGGGGCATCAAAGAGAAAAACTTCATGCTTCATTATGAGGTAAATATTTAGTTGCATTTCACTTGGCTGCATTCTAAAACGCTAAACATTGCAAACTTGAATTAAATCCCTAGTTTCCGCCATATGCCACTAACGAAACTGGTCGCCACGGAAGTTTTGGAAGGCGAGAACTGGGGCATGGGGCATTAGCAGAGAAAGCCCTACGCCCGGTTATTCCAGAGGGGTTTCCATTCACGATTCGGCTCACGTCAGAAGTGTTGGAATCAAATGGTATTCTACCGTGACGAGTTGGTGGCGACCTGCTAAAGCTGTTTTTTTATTTTTGGTTTTTATCAAAACTTGGCTGTTTTTTCTAATAATGTGTACTTAAGGATCCTCCTCGATGGCAACTGTGTGCGGTGGCAGCTTAGCTCTCATGGATGCTGGAGTTCCCTTGTCTGCTCCAGCGGCAGGTATTGCCGTTGGTCTAGTCACGAAAGAAGACCCGGAAAATCCAGGATGTATTGGCGATTATCGACTTTTGACTGATATTTTGGTAATTGAACTTCGCAGTTTAGAAATCTAATCAACCGTATTAGAGATATGTTTACGTAAATGCGGCATTGTTTTCAATTAAAGGGAATTGAGGATTATATGGGCGATATGGATTTCAAGTTAGCAGGAACAAAGAAGGGAATTACGGCTTTGCAAGTAAGTTTTGGAAAAAGACAGTGGCATTTATGATGTGGTATTATGGTATAATACACATGGAATTTACGAAGGTACGGAAGGCTTTGCTATCATTAGTAATTTGCAATATTTCTGTTCGTTTTAGGCTGATGTAAAAGTTGATGGCCTTCCTTTGCGCATAGTGATGGAAGCTGTGCAGCAGGCCTCAGGTTACTTTTTTTGGTTTTTGTTGTCTTGAGTCCGTTGCTTTTAATTGAATTTGGCTCAAAGTTTTCCTTCGATTGCAGATGGAAAATCGGCAATTTTAGCCATCATGCACGAAACTATAAATAAACATAGAAGCACTCCCAAAGATAACTGGCCAGTTTCAGGTATGGTCTTTCAGTCTTTAGTGAAACTTGCTTCGTTTAAAAATGCTGTCTATAATGTCTTTCTCTTGCCTTCTGAACAGAAAAACTGGAGATTCCGCCTCACAAACGAGCAAAGTTCATCGGGAGTGGCGGCTACAACTTGCGAAAGTTGACGTCCGAAACGGGCGTCCAACTGACGGCCATCGATGAGAACAGTTACTCTGTTTTTGCTCCAAACCAAAGCGCAATGGACGAAGCCAAGCAATTAATCGAAGTGTTGCTCGCGGAGGAGGTACGTTAACTTGCAAGGACTGTATAATGGTCGGTTGCTACAATCGCGAAATAGTTGGAATTGTGGGAAAAGGGAAAAGTAGGGGGACAAGAAATTTGGCAGCTTCTGTTAAGACAAATTTCTTTTTTTTTTTAATCTTAGAGAACACGATGAGGCTCTTTCAAAATTGATCGTGTCTTTAAAAAGGCAGTTTTTAAAAAGTCTGTGCTTATGAAATAGGCTTTGATATGTTGGATTTTAACACCTAAGCAGTGTGAATTCGGCAACACCACTGTGGTTAGAAATAGAAGTTTGGAAAAATTGAAATGTTAAATCCAATTTTTGCGTTTTATTTAGAAAGCGCCGACACTGGAGTTCGGAAACATCTACCCTGCAAAAATTGTCGAAATAAGGTAAGGCACGGATTCTTTATTTAACGAATTAAGGAACAGTTGTTTATTGTTGACGGTTTTACACTGCCCAATGTTAGGTGGCCATCGTTGCGCTTGCAAGTTTAGCGCCAAATGTGTCGAAATGTTTTTTTAAACTTTTAGAGAAACTGGGGTTATGATAACCTTTTATCCGAGCATGCATCCAACACTGCTGCACAATTCCCAGCTGAGCCAAAAAAGAGTAAGTAAACCTGAGCAAGTAGCTTTGCTAGTTTTTTGGAGGCCTGATTGACCATTACGAGGTGCTGAGCTAAGAGATGCTCAGAAAGGCGTGGGGGTGTCCGATAATTGCATACTCTGAATTTGGGGGAAAATAGTGAGGAAATATTTTGATATATTATCAAAGGGTCGTTGCCAAAGTGCACTTCTGCATCTGAATCTTGCGTGCCAACATTTATTAGCATTTACGGTTGTGTTCTGTGAGACCACTGTTGCCCAAAAAGTTCAAGATGTGTAGGAAGATAAAGTATAGATCATGTGAAATGATAAAAGTGCCTCGTAATCGAGAAACAGGCTGCAAAATTTGATGTGGATAATTTGAATAATCCTACCTATCGCCTTACATCTAGATACATCACCCGAGCGCACTCGGACTTCAAGTCGGCCAGGAGCTGTTCGTAAAATACTTTGGACGCGATCCAGTTACCGGCCAAATTCGGGTCTCCAGCAAGGTGATAACAGGGGGTCTCTCGACCGTTGTCCCCAATTTGGATAAAAAGCCCATGCTCAACAGTGCAGCTGCCTTCACCCCCATTTCACGTTCCTCTGAGGACTCCACGACGACAACCGAGCATTCTCCGATGTCATCTAGCGACAGCATCGAGCCTGACAAGAGCTCCTAGGACAGATTTCACATTGATCCGTAAGTGCAACCCTCTATTTTAATAGTTATTGTAAAGACCTTATTGCCAGTGCAGCATTATTAGCAATTGAAACCGCCAAGGTAGAAAAAGTGATCAGAATTTTCAGGCATCAAACTTGACCAACAAATGAAATCACATTTTAGGCATGTTTGCTATCAGGACAACTTGAACTACCATTTGCAGAACACATTGTAACTGAGTACGGAACTTGAAAGAAAAATTGCAACCAAAAGCCTGCGAATATTTTTTATTCTGATTCGCAGGCAACATTCTTGTACATAGTTACTCGCGTTCAAAAAATATTTTGAAACAAAATAAACGTAAGATTTTTATAATAAATAACTTTTAAATACACCGGTGCTTTCATTGAAAAATGAACGGAACGCAAATTGCAAGGTCTCCAAAGAGAACTGGCCCTAAGTGGATATGTGTATACAAATTTGGTGCACGCGCGTTTAAGTTAAACGCACGGAACTAGTCACGGATAGTCGGATTATACAATTTTTCACTTTCTTGGAAAACAAACTTGTAACTTGTTATAAAGTTTACAAAGTCTTTTCTCTGTTTAAGGTATCGGAATGGTACTCGAACCAAACGTTTTACTTTACTCTACATTATTACCAGCAACAAAAAACGGGGTCTTGAGTAGGCAGCAACTGAATTGCTAACATGACAACGATAAACCCCAAATGGTATACAAATAATTGCTGGGCAAAGATATATAAATCTATAGTCTTTCTGTGCTTCGTCGTATAATGGTCATATAGAAGTACAGTAACATAACATAAATATGCAAATTCATATACACTTAAGATTCCGAGAAGTAGCCTGCACCAATGAAAAAGTAGTGAAACCATTTTTGATCATTTTCGGGGTTAAGCCATTTTAGCTAAACGCGTTTAACCCTCAGCTCATTACCATTATTCAAATAATACAGATTGGTTACCATAGAACGCTCCACATTTAGCATCAAAATTATATCAATTTAAGCAAATACGATGTTATTAAATACGTTCAAAGATTTAAGAAATATTTAAATTTCAAAATTACTCTTTGTCGATACACTAGATTTTCTAATAATATTAAAGTTGTTTGAGATTTTAAAATTGTGGTCGTTGTCATGGTAATCTAAACTGCATGTTTGTTTAGGAAGACATCCTCGTTTTTGAGAATACAGAACGTAGAGCACCGATTATCAGAGTATCTGTGCCGTAAATTAAATAGCCTTGAGCACTCTTTAAAATTCGTCTTTTTTGCATATCTCCAAAAATGAGATTGTAATTTGTTTGATTGCTTGCGTTTCTTTACAATGCCCATAATTTTTTATATAAACATTAAACGTTGGAATACTGTTGAAATACCATTCAATTAATGGGAATATTAATAAAATGTATTCTTAATCCATATTATCAGACTTTTCGGTTATCCATGGTAGGTCCACATTAACTCTGATAATTGAGGTTCCACTGTACTACAGTAAGGCAACGAATAAATGAAATAAGATCAAAATGTTCCCAATTCACCATTGTCGATATGTATTGACCTTTCATTTGAAACTTCTAATTTAAAAAAAAAATCAAGACCAATTTCTAATTAAATTAAATACAAAAAAAATAAGTTAAATGAATCTTATTTTCATTGCTCTTCTCGATTTCATTAATGTTTACACTTAATCAAAACCTTCACAACATATATCACAACATTGTTTCTTGTTTTTTTGTTTTTTCAAGTTAATGCTTTACTTTGTTTATAATAGTAATTTTAAGTTAAAAATTTTAAGAAACGTTTTCCTGGACATTGCCATAATATTTTCACATATTTTAAAATTGCATGTGCTATTTATATCAGCATCCCACAGAATATATAATTTGAGTTGTCAAATATCATTGATAAATTTCCATGGTTTTAAGGGCAAACGTTAAAGATTTTTAAATCAGCGTTTAATTTAATCAGTTTTTTTAATCAATTAAATTTAATCACCTTTTCCCTAAAATTTGTTTATGAAATGAAATATGACCAAAATCTTGAATACAGGTCTTTTTATCCATCCTTTTTCATTCAGTTTTTAAAAACAAATATCTTATGTTGAATCACTAAATCGTATCAAGTGAAACACGATAACTACAAACTAAATTCACCATCGTGTCAGTAACAGCATTGGCCCCCATTTCACTAATAAGTAACAATGTACCGTAGCACGCAAAATAATCTACAAAAGTCTTACGAGTTTGAGCGAATGCAAAAAGCGCATTGCAGAAATAAAATGTGTGCGAACCTGGAACATTGGTTGCAAAATGGTCCAGTTAATTTCTATTAGCCCCTGCCCAACTATGTGTGCAGATTGTGTTAAGACCATTTGTGCCAAAGTATTATTTCAATTAATTTCTTAATAGAGGTTTCCAAAATAAAATCAGGTCACCAGGTATTTTATGGAATTTCCAGTGACCTCTGTCAAACTCCATAATGGAGAAAGTTTGGTCAATTGCTGGATCCACGGATGCTGTCTATATTTGATCAAATCCTCACGGCTTTGTAAACCTATGTGAATTGAACTCAAATATAGAAAATTGAGTTGCCATGACAGCTATGGTCCAAACTTTCTCAACAAGGAAATTCTTAAGAACATGTTTGAAAAAATCATTCATCAAATACACATCTAGCCCTCCTTTGGTTTGGCTTTGCACATGTTAGGAACTTAATAGTATGGGATGCCCAAAAGCGTCACCTCCTGGCTTTTTCAAAATGGGAAATCAACAAGAATATTGAGTTTTCTGTTGTGCGAACTTGGCCTTTCTGAGAAAACTGGCCTTTCATTGTAAATACGTGTATAGTGGGAAGCTTGTGATATGAGAAGGATATGTAGATAGTGATTTAAAACTTCTCGCTAGTAGGTTTACAAAGGTGAAGTTGCCTATGGTATCATTAGATGACGTTTTTATCTATTGGAGTACTTAACCTTCGGCACGACAGACAAAATCACAGCAGATTTCGTCAGTGTTGCAACAATTCTCATTACACATTTTGGCATTTATGAGAAAAGTTGAAATTAAATGCGGTAGTTTTGCTGCTGGTGTCGGCGTCGACTATAGATTCACATTTACGTTTAGTCCGAATCGCTCGACATCCATAGCAACGTTTTGATAAATTCTTCTCTAAAAAAAACCGCTTTTACTAAATAAAAATCCATTGTTGCCATTTCATTTTGGCATTTGTACTATTTGCCGAGAAATAGGTGTGAAACTTTATCTTTTGTATCTACTGCCGGATCAAGCGAGAATGTTGAGATTACAGTATTTTTTACTATGGTGCAGTAATAACCCCATCCAGTGATTCACGAGGTTCTTATCTAAAAGAACAGTGTTATTTTTTGTAACTTCGTTATGTTGATTATGCATTGCAATGGGATACGTCCTAATTGTTGCTCATCGTGAGACATTTGCAACTAATCTAGATGATCGCCCCCGCTGTTTAAAAGTTGTGGTGGTGTGATAAATGAGAATGTTATCAAATACAGTATCGATATGTAAGGCAAGAGCAAAAAACGGCGGCCAACAAAGAAAAGCAGCCAAAGGCACAATGCGTAGAAACTGCCGGCAATAATAACGATGCTTTACACGTGGAAAATGAATATCGAGGCACTTGGCGAAAGGCGACTTACATTAAGGCGAACAAAATACTTCTAGAAAACGCACAACAAGAGCTGCTGCAAGAATAGCGAAACAATTTTCCCAGGCCCTCGGGAGCCTTCTTTTCTTCGAGACCGCTTGACTTTTGATAAAATGCGCGTATCGTCATCTCTGGATGAGAACGCACAGGCTAAAAACCGGCCACACCGAACACTCTTGGTCACTCTGCATCCCGCATGGAATTCGAAGAAAGGAAAATAACGAAGAATTGCGATGAACGGTTGCCGGCGAAACTGCATTGACGAGAATGAAAGCATCACTTGATTGGATTCGTGGGCGAGGAGCTGCGGGATTCCTGCTGCTCCGGACTTGGAGACGAGTGGAGGTACGACAGGATAAAGTAGGCGACGTCGTACGAGGTCCAGTAAGCGGTGTGCGAAGTGAGCGCGGACAAGGAACTGATTTCCAGATTGCCTTCTCGAAGCACGTAATCCAAGCGATGTTCCAACTCTAAAAGGAATAAATCATTTGTCAGCCACGCAACGCAAATTAAGTGTAGAAACTTACGTTTTCAACTCAAAATTGCACATATTTTCTATAAACTGTAAGCAACATTTGCCAAGATGCCTGCAACTAACCTGGTTCTTCAGGCGTCTTGGGAGAGCTGCACCCGCTAGCGCAGCCATTGGAGAGGGGTGAAACTCTGTCCGAAGATGGCACCCGTTTGATGAAACTTTCCTCCTTACCGTTGCATTCTTCGGCAACGTGTAGCAGTGAGCCGTTGATCTGCTCGAGCGAGGCTTCGGAAGATGCAATTAAGTCTGATGTTCCAGACGTCAGGGTAGTGAGTTCCTCGCTTTCGCAGTCGTACAGATTTCCGTCCTTTATTTCTTGAGGTATCGGTGTGCTGCTGTTTTTGCGTCGGCCCCATGATATCATTGACCAGGCTCCACTCCAACGAGATTCACCTGCAAAAATCATGAGATGCATGTGCTTTGTTAATTAAAAATCACATTTCATGTTGTTTTAAACTATTACTCTGGGCTTTCGATAATTCCTCGGATTTAGATAATAGCGCCCTATCTATAACTTTCTGGATTCTGTAATCTTGCTTCGAGTAGTCTGCCCGACCTTCCACTTTGGGCACATAGAGGTGTAGGAAAACAACTAGAACAATCTATAATAATAGTCAAGAGTTTTTTTCTTTAACGGCTTTACCTTTGTTTGACTTGCTAGGCGAGCCGGTTACACTTGGATCATTGCAATCGTCCGAAATTGGACTCTGCGATCTCTTGTCCTGCACTTCGATGGCCAGTCGTTCGGCCTTCATTTCCTCGTACGGCTTCTTGTCGTTGTTGCTATAAAAGTGTACGGCAAGAGGCTTGATCGTGCTGTAATTCTTCAGTATCAGGGGCTCAAGTCTATATGCCTGTGAAAATGAAATTTAAGAGATTGATTATAAAAGTTAAAGACAAAAAAAAATGGGACAAAATATGAAAAGTTTGGATACTGACCACTGGATCAGTAGGATGATATATGTTAAATAAGCGTTTTGCTACGGAAGCAGGCATGATCTCTTGTTGGGATCCAGTGATTCCTGGCCGCACACCTCTTAAAGCAAGGAAAACTGCCAAGGGGGATCCGAGGCAGAAGAAATTCTCCACCTAAACAAATCAGATCGTATTTGAATATTACTACATTGGGTTCGCATTCTGTCAAGAATGTTGCGGGAATTATTCAACGAAGTTAGCCTAGGTTCGACCTTAAAAGACGATAAAATCGTTAACTTACAGAGAAATGCAAATTATTTGGGGCAGACTTTGGACCGTTTAAAACTTCAAACTCTTGTTCCAAGGCATACACTCTTTGCCGAGCTTCTCGTAACTCGTCTAAAACCTTAAGTTTCTTTTTTGATGCCCCAGATGCTTGAGACAACATCTCGTCCTGAAATACGCAAAACTTTTACCATTATACAGCTTCGGTGATCTTTACTCTTAAGAAAAAAGGCAAAGGGAGCTCACATGTTTGGCAATGTAAGATTCGTACGGCTGCACTGGATTCCAATTTGTCATAACGTCGTAGGCGATAACGCAGCCTAACGAATGGGCCACAATGGACACTTTTCCCCCATTTTTCTCGAAGGTGGGATTGCGCTGGCAAAAGAGGTCGTATAGCCGGTTGAGTTCAACCTGCAGTCCATGAATCAGCTGTAAATATATGAGGATTGTTTGATCGTGAAATTTCCATATCAATTTCATCAGATATTTAAAACAGACCACAAAAACAAAACTTAATCAAACTAAATTTCTTCTGGCTTCTTAGATTTGTTAGTAACATTAGTATGTCAAGTATAAAACTTGTTTTCGTTAAAAAAAAATGACAACAAAACTCGACAATGCCTACCTCCATGCGATAGAGAGGACTCGTGTAATAGAGGACATCCATAGCACTGTAGTTGAGAAACTCGCGTAACCCCCGAACTTGATGGAGCGTTATTGAATCGACTGTATCTGTTGACAACATTTTAGACAAGGATCATTATTCATTCTTATAGGTTGTTATGGGGAAGTCAACATCACTATAAGCAATTAAAGCTCGAAATTTAATAATGTTGCATCTATAATCATTTATTACAACAACTATTGGCAGAATTTTGTAATATTATTGTAATTGATGTTAGCTTCAATCCCTGGTTACTTTGTAATGTTGTAAACAATTTGTAAATACAGTCGATTCCGCTTAATCTGGACACATCCGGCGGAGGCGTTTTGTCCCGATTAGGCGGCTGCCCAGAATATGCGAAGTTAAAAAATATATACTGCCCGGATTTGTTCTTGACAATTTGGCCCTAATAAATGGCTGCCCACATTAACCGGTGTCCAGATAAAGCGGAATCGACTGTATTGTGTAATCCTAATTTATTACAAAATCTAAACCAACATACAGTACCTCCATCTAGCTTCAGAGACGACCTCCATTCAACAGGGAAGAATTCTGACCGTTCCTCGTTTCCAATGACTTGGCTAAAATACCTCTCCTTCAGCCAGGCTGCACATTTTCGTAATCTGTCAAAATAGGTTTTGTTAGAAAAACTAAGAAAATGATAATCTTGCTGAAATATAAATATAACATTCATGTCCTAACTAATTAAACAATCAAACAAATCATTTATAAGTAATATACATCAATATAAAAAATGCATCACATTTATTTGGTTATAAATGTTATGCTTGAAGGAATGTATTTTTTTAAAATTCAGGTAATACGACCTGTTATGACTTAACACTTGAGGAACCAAACATAATTTATTCAGATAACATTTCCCTCATCTGAATGCCCCAGTATAAATCACTGAGCTAGGTGGTTTAGTGGTAACGCTATCTGCCTGGTAATCGGGAGACCCAGGTTCGAATCCCGACCGGGTCGGCTATTCTGACTGTGGTTTTCCACAGTTGTTTCCAGGCAAATGCCGGGGTAGTTTCTCTAAAAATCGACCGCGACTGAGCTTCTTCCTCTCCTTATTTTTCTACTTTCTTTCCTTTGACCCGAACGTATGCTGGATATGGGGATATATCCCCAACATTGTTAGGCCCTCTATGACCATAGTTATTTTTGGGCCTCTAAACTTTAATAGTATAAAATACTATATCCCAGTATAAAATAAATGTTAGATGGAGATTTCAATTTTAATGCAATGTTAAGCACATTCCACGTTCTACATTTATATAATGGCAGCACTATCGTATGCAGTTTAAAAAAAGCAACAAGCGTCGTTATTAAATAATCTATTTTCAATGTTGCAGTCCATTAAACAAAGCTTTGTCCAAACATGTGGTGGTATCAATGAGAGACCTTGACAATGGATGTCCTTCACATCGACATGTGAAAGGAAAGAATGGGTGGATCAAATAATTCAATCATTTAATAATATGATGAATTAGTTGTCCGTGTCGCTATTTTTTTCTTGTTTAATTTGTCTGAAATAAGTTTGAAATTCTGTTTAAATAATTCAATCATTTAATCGTATGATGGATTAGTTGTCTGCGTCGCACTTGATTTTAATCATTCAAGTTTTCAAAACTGTTTGGTCTGATTATCCCTTTACTGGTAGAAATTCTTAAAAACGCTGGTTTTATATAAAACTGAGGAATATTAAAAATAAGTATTACTTCATTTAAAAATAACAATAATACGTCCATTGTTGTTAATGCTCAAAAAATGAAGTCCCTGAAAGGGTCTCAGAGAGCCCCAGAAATCATTCCACAAATGGTGGCAGTGGAAAGCCATATATACAATGCTAATTATCATTGCTTTTTAAAGCAGTTCTTATCTTTAATTATAATCTTGTTAAAGCTTATTGTACTGTAAAATGAATATGGCCTTGTAGCAAAGAATATTTTTGCAACAAAGGTCTCTGAATACTCTTCCACGTGCCTCTACACTTTCTTATGAAATTTCCTGTGAAATTTCTCAACTTAGAATGTGCACTATAAAGAAAAGGAAAGCGGTGAAATGTATACCAATAGCAGTTGTACACTCTGTGATCACGAGAAAAGACGTAACGTTTGAGTAATTCTTTTTGACATTTGCTTATCAGTATTTTGAAGTTTTTAAATCGGCACAAAGCTTAAAAACCTGGGAAATTAATGAGTATGTCATGAATTTGGTATTATTCCTGAGCATAGTCAAAAGTGCACGAAACATATCTAAGCTCATTTCAACACTTCTTAGTTTTCTCCATAGCCGGTGTGATGTACTTTTTTTTGCCACTCATTTGTGGTGCATATAGAAAAATATGTTTAATGCGCTGGGGTCCAATTTCATCATGTTACAAATAATAATTCAGTAACATTGGGACGTATTCCACTAAATTTATGGTTAAGCCGAATGAGTACATGTGGCGCAGAAAAAACCTCTGATTGAATTATGGCAGACTCGCTGCGTCTTTAAAACTACAAACAGTTAATCAAATTTGAATTAAGTAATATATCGTTTATGAATATTTATAATGATGTGATTGCCAAAAATATTATATGAAAATTTAAAGAACACCTGAGCATGACTATAAATATTTGAGTTTACATAGTCATAAAAGCCAAAGTTATCATCGCTTCTATATTTACTTTGTCATGTCAATAGCTACGTGTTTTTATCGTACAGTACTTGTATGTATCATCTATCAAGGGAAGTGCAACAAGCCTCCTTATCGGTATGGATAAAAACGTGAGCACTTACGACCCGCAGTTTCGAATGATGCGCTGGGTGTCCCTCTTTTGCCCAACACCATGAATTACAAAGACCAGATGTGTAATGTCTGGTTGCTTATCCAAGGCCGTAGCATCGCCGTAGTAACCCCTCTGAAGTTTAATGCCATCTGTAATACCAAACAGTAATGTGAAATCAGGCTATATCGGGTAACTTTAGAAAGTCGTAAAACTAACACAAGCTTTTCGTATTTGAACACTATGATAGGTAATGCGAAATGGTTGGTACTTTGTACGCTCTTCGAAAACGGGTGATCTTTCATTTAATAGTTTGCAATGTTAGTGGGCCAATTAACGCATAGCAACATGCACAATAAGTAAATGTGTTAATAGGGAGAAGAAAATAAACTGGTAAAAATATTGTGAAAATTAACTTTTTTTAAAATTTTGAAGTTATCGAATTTGTCGTAAAAATATTATCTACTAAATTATAGGAAAATAGTGGTGAAAGTAGTCTTGTGAAATAGTGTTGGAATGCTTACATTTGGGGAAACCAAATCTTTCTGTGACTGAACGCCCAATCTTAAAAAATTTATTTTCACTGTAATAGTAGACTTCCGTGGGGCCGTACCACTCCACGTGGAATCCTGGAAATTGGATGTGGTGCAATGCTAGAAAAAGGATAAGGAACACTACACTTGAAAAACAAATGGCATTTATCATCTTAGCTAAGAGGGTCAATAATATCCTTGAGGATAACATGACTGAACCTTGGCCATTCAATTTGATTCATAACCTGAAAGTTAATTTGATCCTTACCTTGAGCAACAGCCTTTTTTGGAGAATCAGGTTGAATATCTTCCACTTTAAAATCTTTGAATTTCATCAAATGTTCACATTCGATTTTGTCCGCATCCGATTCATCTAGGGGCTGCCAAGATCCATCATAAAACCAAACCCCCCTTAAAATGGTCAAGACGTCCCCTAAAACAGTGTTCAAACAAATTTATAGCCAAACATCCTTCTAAAAATTCAAGATTAATTATAAACAGAGGCTCCTTTTTGTCTCAGTTTTTGCACAATTGGCCACATTAACCAGTCAGGCCCTTTAAAATATTTTAATATATTCTGTATTTGATTTTAGGTTCCAATGTTTTTGTAAAACTTTGCAATTACATGTAGTATGTTTATTTTATATATATAAAAAAAAACATTGCAAGAATTCAGAATTTTATTTTGGATCTTTACGATGCTTAATGATTTTCTTTATAAAAATGGGTTAATTGCAAAACTTTTACAAAAACACCAGTTCTCTGGCGGGCTATTCATTCTATATGAGGTGTTATAAACACAATGTGAGCAATTTTTGTCTTTATTTACGATAACTGGGAAAAGCATTGATCTAGAGTGTAAAATTAAATATTGTTAGAATGGAATGGAGATAATATGGAAAACCCATTAGTGATAACCAACTCTAGCTGTTTCTAATTATAAAACTACTACCTCAGCAAGGAGTAGTATCAAGTCAATAAAAACATGTATAAAGCAATTCTCCTATCACAGACTTAATACTTTTAGGGTCTGCTATAGGGCTAGAAAATTTAATTATAGTTCTTAATTGGATTGGCCAGTTACTACATTTAAAAATGCCCAAGTAGCTATCACAACTTTTTTTTTTAATAAGACTACATCTTTGCTTTTGGTTTAGTGTTAGTTTGAATGCAAACGAGACTGCATGCTGTTTCAAATTTAATTGCAACATAAATTAATGTTTTTTGACGATTTTTTCATCAATTACTTAATGTCTAGACATTGCCATAACTTTTCATAAAACGGTAGCGCTATGTTGACAGTGTTTGCGACCATGTCACTGACACAGACCCATCGTAACTTTAAATCAATCGGTAATTGGTTCAAACATCCAAGAAAATTGCATTCAGGATGAGGACACACATTTCCTGAATACGAGATGAAACAGCTGTGCAACCAAGTTAATTGACAATTACTTCCAATTCTATACCTATTCCCTTTATTCTTCACGAAAACAACCACACTGTCTTCGGAACTTTTCCCCAAACATGAGGGAATGAAGGAGAACTCTCAGGGGTCAGGGCGGAGGGACTATTTTGAAAACCATATAAATTAGCTGGGCGGCTCGCCCATTTCAAAGGTCACGGAAAGAACTGTGCCGAGAAAACCGTGTTAAACTTTCAGATGAGGTCACACCCTCGTTTCATGGGGAAATACTTCTGCGTTAGTTACCTGCCCAGAATATGGAGGTGCAAAGCCTACTAGCGACATCCACCTCGTACAGCCCTCCTCGCACGAAAATCTTTTCATTCCGCTCGCTCAAGAGTTCCGTTTGTTCTTTGGTAAGCTCGTCCGGGTCGAGTTCGAGGATCTTCTCGTCGAAATCTTTTAGTTTTCTGTACTTCAGCTCGATTCGCAGGGAGTCGAAGCCAATGAAGGGGGTTAGCTTCTTATCAGTTTCCTTGTAAAACCAGCGAACGTGTTCGGGTTGTATGTCACCATAGGAAGGGCCCTGAATGTCACAGTCGTCCAAGGGAGTAAACGAACTGAAGCTGTCGTCGCTCTTTTGGGACGACTCACTGTCATTGGAAGGCAATCGAGGATAAAGGTTCTCAACAGGAAGGGGCGCTTCCTGATACTCACTGCTGCTGGTGGTCGATTGGTGACTCGAGTGCCAGCTGGAATCCGAGCGGCCGTTGGCAGCTCGGCCACTGGCATTAGCACTGGTCGGTTGATCCTGTTCGCCGTCAAACCCAAGGTTCATTATCGAAGGCTTGAAATTATAAAAAGTATTGAATTTTGGCAAACGAAATTTGGCTTGGTCCTCGACTTCCTCGTCGTCGTCTTCGCTATCTCGTGGGTTGTTTCTGGAGTACATTAGAACTGCCATTCAAAGTCGCGACCAGCAATGAATGAAATTCTCTAACCTGCGACCTTTCATCGTGTTATGTTCGCTGCACATTGAAATTTCGTGGTCGTGACTGCTAATATTAAAATGCAAAGCGATACTTGACCCAGGTGACGATACGAGGCAATAGCCTTGGCTTCGTTTCCGCTGGAATACATCCAATTATTTTACCCCCTCTGGCGGACCGTTCTGGTGACTCACCAGCGGTACGTGTCAAGGTGGCGCCACCTACACTTCCTTTTGGAATGGCCGTGAGCGGAGGCGGAGGTAAGTTTGAATCTTTTGAATCATTCTTCAAAAGAGGATTTTAATGAATGTTTTTTTCACAATTAATACGAACGGATATGAGAGAGTGTCCATTATGGAGGCCCAGAATTAGGAAATCTATAGGGCCCTTCACGCTAGGGATGGTAATGCTAGCCGGAGACGCTGTTTGGGGCGGTATCGTTTGGGGCCGTTCGGGAAAGGCGGTCTCCGAAATTCATTCAAAAGTTTACCCCCTTCCCTATCCAAGTTTTTTTGAATGGGCCATTCTTGATATTTTTGAAGAAATTTTGGAGGAGTGCATTTTGATTTAGATTTAGAATAAGTACTTTTTTTAAACTTAAATACTGTAGAAAAGTGGGATGTGTGTCCCCAAATTCGGACCTCAACTTATACCCTGTTACTCCCCGTTCACACGAGGCCGAATCAGCTGTTTTGCCGCATGAGGTTTTTTTTTTCAGTAGCGCATGCTTTTCTATCTGTGCGTTCACACGATCCCGTAGACGTATCGTGTGAACGCACAGATAGAAAAGCATGCGCCGCTGAAAAAACCTCGTGCGGCAAAACAGCTGATTCGGCCTCGTGTGAAAGGGGCGTTACAGCACAGTCTCCTTCACATTCACTCCATAACACTTTCTTCAAATATCTACCAATCTTGAAATTGATTTTTGGCAGTGACAATTTTGACTTTATAATGAGTTTGCCATAAATTAAATGTTAATTATAACGTCTACCACATTTACCATGGAGTTTGGTAATAAAAATCTAATGAACCAGTCAAATAAAAATCTAATGAACCAATCAAATAAAATGCTTAAGTTGCTTAATTTGCTATTTTAAGGATATAGCCACAGGGTAGTCGTGAAAATAACTTAAAAGCACATCAATGAGTTATTCATAGCGGCTCTTAATCATATAATAGCTAGACGCATACTGAGAAGACGAGGCATAGCAGGCAACTGAAAATTTATTCAAACTGTGAGTACAAATCATCGTCTAAATCTCGAAGCGTGTTTGTAACTGTCCATTTATTCCTGTTGTCAGATTCGTGGAAAGGATCCTGAGTTTGAATGTCGATTGCTTCCGACGGAGTTGGCATGACCAGGCGAAAGGCGTGTAGAAACATGCGGTACGGGGTCTTGTCGGCTTTGTCGCTGTAAGTGTAGTCGCCCACTATCGTATGTCCTATGTGACGGCTGTGAAGCCGGATTTGATGCCGGCGCCCGGTGACTAGTTGAAAAATGACTTTGGTAGCCGGTTTGGCATCATAAACTCCTAGCTGTAAAACAAGTAATCTGGTCACTGCTGATTTCGGGTGTTCACAAGTGGCTTCATGGACGGTGCACATGCGATGCTTGTACTCTGCCCTTGAATCGGTGCCAATATTGACATCGATGGTTATCAATTCCTTATCCATCAAGTGCCCGTGCAACAGTGCCAAGTAATATTTGCGCACTTTGCGGCTAGAAAAGGAATTCATGGCTTCCTTGGCTGCGTTCTTAGTGAGGGCAACACACAACACCCCACTAGTGGAGAAATCCAACCTGTGAGCAAAATGAAACTCATGTTTCAGGCTTTTGTTTGCAAGGTCAGGGAACTGGCGCTTTAATTGCTTATGGACCGTCACGTCCTCAGGGTTGTCACTGTTGATGAGAATGTCATAGTCTTTGTCAACTATCAGGTAATGTTCACTACGATACAGGATCACAGCATCGGTCATCGAAACATCCATGCTTGTAAACTGAGCACTGCATGCATTCGAGGATCCTCTGGATGACAAAGTTATGCCTTTCTTTGTGCAATTAATACAAATCCTGAAGTGTAAACAGCTTGAAATTCGTAAAAATGGATATCGTGATCAAGAATTACAACAAGAAAATCCGTCATGTCGTCTGAATACAACAGATGATGCATGCAAATTCTATGGCGCTTTTACGTTAAGGTTTACATTTCTGGACATACCCGCGAAATTTGAATCATACTCGACATGCTGTGACATGAGTAGTTTAGCAACACCTGTTTTTCGTCATGGCCATTTATTCAACTTGAATCTGTTATTGTTTTTTTAAAGATATCTTATCCCCTGTCTCAGTGATTAAGTTTTTTTACGTTTTATGTAAAATTTACAATTTGAACGTTCCTCCCGTCGAGATCATAACTCAATCAAGTTGCATCCAAAATAGAGCCCAGCTGCAACCAAGATTTGATTAATTAGATTTCTAGAATACTAAATCCGATAACTTGATGCAAATACTTCTTATTCTCACTGCCAAATTTAAAAGTTTTTATTTTTCCCGCCAATGTTTACCAACTCGTAAGGAAGACTGGTACGGTTTTTGATGTATGTACATGATTAGTGCCACGATTTTTCAACAGAAGACTCCAAAATGAGCTAATGGAAAGTCATGCAAAATATCAAGATTCGACGAAATTTGCAAACAATTGTGGTGCTGTTTTACATATGGATGCAATCTGACACAATGTAAATTTGCCATTGAATTTAAATTTTCGCTAAATGTAAATTGTTGCGCGTGCCACCAAATTTAAATTCTGTGTTGCATTCAACGGACGATTTTAATAAAGTGGACCCCATTTAACCAATTTTGTGTATAATATAGACTTTGTACAGAGTAACTTAACAGATTGCATCACCAGGCTAATTAAGTCTTAAGTAACTGCATGGTGTATAATCAATCAAAGGATGTTGTTACAAAAGTTATTTTCAGAATTCTCTGATCTACAGAGCTAATCTGTATAATGTAGACTTTAGGATTATTGGCGCAACTGGAAATACATACATATTTGGCTGATGGTAATGAAAGCAGAGGAGCATATGGTTCCCCTTCGTTGAATGTTCAAACATTTTGGCCATTTTCCCCCAGTTCAGGGTAAAAAAAAGAAGTTGAAAATGTAAAGTTTTTTATGATCCAGATGGTCGAGTCGACCTCACCATGCGAGGGTAGTATGAATATAACGCGAGTAAGGGTGTGTTTGTAATCCTTTATTATCAACAAATTCTTAGCTGCTTTAACTAGTTATAGTGATTCGCTAGTTGGTCATTCGTTTGCCATATCAGTCTTTATTAGTGATGCGCACTTGATTGAAATATAGGTAAATAACATTTTTTATGTAAAAACTTAATATAAATGTGACTTTGCCTGCCTCAGGGTTGGTCCAGCAAGCCTTCCATCAAGCACTTTCTAGTAGCCTACAGTAACATTTATTAAAAAACATTATAGCTTTAAATTTTTAAGGTGAATTATTGTTAACATAATACAGTATGTATTCATTTCAATTCGGCCGCTACCGTGCTCCTTCTTAATTCTCTTATCTTCTATAATAAATTACCAAAAAAATACAACCAAATTGCCAGGGCCCAGGTGGACCGAATCCCACAATGCATATGTGCTTAGTATATTTAATTATTTTGATATTTTTAATCCTGCTGTACACGTAACACATACTACATACAGTAACATTTGATTTATAGAAAGTATAAAAGTACAAATATATCGTAGAGATTATCCTCACGTCGTGATATTTGTCTGGTCTCTAATATGTTGCGATGTTCACATATAAATCTTCGAAGAATCCATCTGAAATTAATCTCAGGATTAGTTTGTATCTCCTCCCCAATTATTGGGAAGGTAATTAAATTCTATCCTACCTGTGATTAATTTATGCGAAATGTGTGTACACATGCTGAGGAGCTATAGTTGATAATTTGTATGACCACAACGAATTTCGTAAAGACAACCAGAAATTCCTTGGACGGGAATGGAATACAATGCTTACGTTCTATCATAACGTTAACGTTAACGTTGGATGGCTCAGACTGTCTAACGTTTGAATTTTTGTAACGCAGAAAAATTGCATTTCTAAAACAGAGAAATTGAGATTTTACCTTAAAAATCGCACTTTGAATACAGAAAAATCGCGTTTTTACCTAACAAATTGCTCTTTTACCTTAGAGAAATTACATTTTTAATGCAAAAAAGTTGCATTTCTAATTAATAAAGCAAAAAAATCACACTTTTAATTCATAAGTACAATTTTCCTTATGTATTTTGCCGATTTGGTTTGAAATTTATAATATTTTTTTTTTTGGATCTGGCCTTGATCCCTAATATGCAGTATGACTAAAAATGCAATACATCTACATGCCAATTAAAATATACTTTAATTATTACATAAATGCTAACCATCATCTGGGTAATTAAGAGCCCGTAATAAATGTAATTTCATGGATAATTTAAGTTAACAATAAAATTTGATATAAAAACAAAATAAAATATGTATTTTTTATTCATTGCAAAGACAGTGCTTGACTGTATAGTGTATTAGTTGAATTATAATGCTACAGTATGTACTCCAGTACCGAATCCGGTGTACTGTACTATGCAGACGATAGCTTTCCATCATATTCTGCTAAATTCTTGCACATATCCTGTACAGCAAGAATCTCGTAGGGAATTACCGAACTGAATTTGAAGTAAACTTCCTAGTCCTATTTTAAACGTTTGACAAGCGGTCAGTAGTTAAATTTAGTTGTTCTTTCCCTTTTTATGTTTTTTTAAATTACTTTTAAGCAACATACTTTGAGGTTTGTAAAATCTTCCAGTACCAATAAAAAGCGCACATACTGCAAAGTTTATTTGCCAAGAAAATACTGTCACCACTAATGCATCTAGCTCAGTGCAAATGTTCTCGGCTTGTTCTGTAACTGCCATTAATTTAGTTTTTGTTTGATTTACTCGACAATAGAAAGTTTGAGCCAATCAACGTTAACGAAACAATAACGAGAAACAGCACTGGCGGCCCGGAATGTCAAGGATTACCCTATGCGAAGCATGGCATTTCAATGCCATTCCAGACCACCAGCGCTGTTTCTCGTTAACGTTATACGTTCTCCTTTCGTTAACGTTGGCTGGCTCAAACTCTCTATTGCAGATAGTGATTTTCCTTAATTTTATTTATTGGGCAGCACTTCATATACTTAAAATTAAATTTTAATATTGGGTCAATTGATCCATTCAATGATTATTGATATTGGCTATGACGGTCATTGTGAATCAGGTATCAGGAGATTATATCGTGAAAGACCTAAAGAGACCCTGTAAAGGTTAATCTGCGAAAAATACTTTTCCGCACAATTCGCTCGCATATCTTCTGCTCGTTGACTTGCGATTTATGGTTTGGACTGTATGTTGATCAATCACTAGCTCAAATACAGGCGATGGAAGCTTTACGAGTGACCCATAGTGTTAAATACCCAAAAATTCCCTCTTGGAAGTTCTTGGATGCATGTATCCTGCATCCAAGGACCATTTGAGTCAGATGACCGTTTAATAGCTTTGACAGCAATAAGAAAAGGGGATAGTAGCTGTGGTAGCACAATACATTGCTTGAGGACTTGCTGCATACTACAGCTTTGCAAATTTTTAACAATCCTTTAATTTGTCACTCCCTTATACGTATGTGGTTTGGCTGATATCCAAGGTGAATTTCTGTGATTATTTGAATGAATAAATGCATTTATTAATATTATAAATAAATTTCTTAGGATCACTGACGCCAGTCTCCAGCCGGTCCTTTGGAAAATTCATGGGTTATCGTCAACAAAGACTATTTTCGACTAGCTCTGCAAGTATTAGGTGAAGAATCTAAAATGGGACGCGATAGATGGAATAGAAATAAAGACAATGACAAGAAAGACGCAAACCGGACAAGCAGTATACAACCTTTGTGGAAAAAGCGCAAAGTAGTGGGTGAACGCGATATGGATGCTTATGACGACGATGTCCACCATACTCGTATTGCAAGCCGTTCCTCACCCCCACCGGCCGAGCCAAAACCTGAGCCTCCAGAGTCAAAATTTAAGCCTCGCATTAAGCAAGAATCCAAGACAAAACCAGAAGACATTGCCTTTTTCAGTAATTTAAACCAATCCCAATCTTGGGATTATAACCAGAAAGGAAGCAAATTTCTTGAAGAATCTCCAATACCTCGTGATTTTTTCAAACCTGATCCAGATTCAATTCCTGGGTTTTCGTCCTCTAGTAATAATGCCACAAATGTGAAGCCACCATCGCAACATTTTTTACAAAAAGCAGGTGTGTCTTTTGCAGTTGGCAAAGTTAAACTGGAATCAGAAGACGAGCCGCCACCTCCCAAACTCAACTTGCCACCTTTGGAGCAGATTGACACTGACGACGAAGATGACTATTTGTATGGTGATGCTGGTGATGACAGCAAAAATGGTGAAGGAGATGTCAGCAGCAGGTCAATGCAACTTCAAGAGGACATACAAGAAAACGACAATCATGCTGCACTGGAGGGATACGTGAAAAGAATGGCCAAAACTCCACTAGCAGCTGACACTTCAAAGGAAGCGCAACAAAGGGTGCAAGATATTGCCAAACGGGTCACAGAAATGTTTGGTACCCCAAGTGCAAATTTAACTCCAGCTCCAGAAGAGAAGAGTAGAGATCCGAGAGTGCGAGCGAAGCCAAAACAAGTACCAGACTCTAATACTGGTCGACCATCCAGTGCTTTCAACAGCTCTGTTTCTTTGGCTACAAAACCCACCATTCCGCGTCCTACCAGTAATCCACAGCCTAGCCAGTACGACCAATTGTTCAGTGGTAAGATGCCAGTGAATATACCAGGATTGAAACCCCTACAATTTCACCCCCCACCAGCCAAATCCCCTTATCCTGGTCATGGGCAGAACCCTGGTTGGGTGTCACCCCTTACACCTGTTGAGGTGCCGACCATAAAGCCACGCGTAAGTGCTGCAACTGGTAGTGGCGCGGCTTCCAAAGCTGCTCTTGCTGAAAGCGGGCCAGGGCCAAGGGTGGATGAGGTTAAAAGACCGAGAAATTTGAAGGAAAGGAACAGTTTGGTCCAAGAGAAATTTGCATTGATAAAGAGACTGGATAAATTAAACAGTCAGCTGGAGGACTGTCAAAAGCAACAAGGAGAATTATTGCGCAAGAAACCACTGCAGAAAGGCGGCCATAAAGATCCGCAATTAATCAAGCTAAATGCGGCACTGGAGCTTTACAGTGCACAAATTAAACCTGTTAAAAGGAAGCTAGAAGCTATTGACAGAGCATTGACGTCTACAGACTTTTTGCCAAGAATGCCTGCTGAATCGTCTGGCTCGCCTCTTGCAAGTAATGCCAACTTGGTTTCTGGAATCTCTGCAGAATGTGTACCAGTAAGATTTTTAATATTCTACTCTGATGATGCAAATATTTCTGAATGTTCTATTTTTATGTGTAGCACTCATTCATTGAAGTTTTAAGTTTATATGTGGTGCTGTCCCTTGCAACGTTTATGCCCTATAAACATTAATCAAAGGCATGGTGTCCAGCCATCGGAAATGTACTTTATTATATTAGTGCTTCAGAAAGTTTGGGAATTATGCTTGAACTCCAACTGATGCCGGAATTTCCATTAATCGGAAAAATTCTATTGTTATGAAGTTACCTACAATAACCAATTTTCAAAATCGATAAATACAAACGTATTAAATAATACTTAACAACTAATTGGTTGTGGGAGGAGATACTTTAAAATTTAGGGAATAGCATTGAAATCCTTAGAATAGTGATTTAAAATACTATTTTCATTCTGTGATCAGGTGTCAAAGGAAATCTGCAATGGAAAAACTAACGAATCTGCAAAACCCCAAGATTCAAACCAGACAACTGCGGAAAAATACCGATATGTCGACAAAGGCAATCATTGGTGCAAACATTGTCACGAAACATTTAAATTGGCTACAGACTTGCTGAAGCATCTTCTCATCAAGCATCCGGATACTATAGAGGTTTTACATTGAACTACTTTACGAATTTTAAATGGACAAATTTCTAGAAATTGCCCACTCGTATCTTACTTACATTTCCTGGTCCATTATCGATAGAAACTTCCACCAGCAGAAAGACCATGGGCATCAAAGCCACAAGAATCTGGCTCTGATTTGACAAACCTTATTTTACAGCCATTCCAAGGTAATTTTCGTTGTTCTTTATTTTGTTCAGACTTCACCCACGGCATTGTCTTCATTTCCCAATTTTGTTGAACAGGAGTCGAATTCATGCTACCTTCTCCTAAAGCATTCTACTGTAGTTTGTGCAGCGAGTTTTCTGGGGATCTCATCGAGGCTCGTAATCATCTCGAAAGTGAAAAACACAATCATAATCACAGTGTATGTTTACATTTCTTACCTAAATGTGCCCATACCGCCCAATTCTGCATTTGTGCTGTGCCTATTCTCCTTTCAAGAGCTTTTTTTTGATTTGACCACGTCATTGTAGATAAATAATATTGGAATTTTTTTTTATTGCATTCAGAACTACTGTCTTAGTAATCCTGATTACCTAAAGCGGATAAAAACAGAACATGCTAGCATCTTGGAAAGAAGAAAGGAGGAAAGTCGGCACAAACATGCCATGCCATCGAAAGACAGGAAGCGTAAAATGGACGAATCTCAAAAGGACGGTCATACATCTAGGCACTCAAAGTCTTCTTCGTCAAGGAGAACCGCTTCCCTTGAATCCCAATTGATTGGCAATGACCACGATTCTTCCCTGAAAAAACGGTCTTCGTCTAAGACAGCAAATCTGGAAAAGGAAGGCCTGGAGTCGAGAGTAAACAATGACAGTAACTGTAGTACAGACATTCCTCAATCAAAAATATCATCAAAGTCAATAGGAAAAGGAGTGAATACACCTTTAGTATCTGCCAAGGTCAGTAAGAATCCGAAAACTTTGCCGGTTGAAGATCAACGATCCAACTTGAAAAGAAAGGCATCACAAGATAAGCCTGATGGTGGCGAGCCTCTTGCAATTGAAGGTCCTTTGGAAGGTGCACCTCAAAGAAATCGCAGATTGCCTGAAAAGGACAGTCAGTTGCCAACAACAGTGTCACTACCTCCACGATTAGAAGACAATACTCTAGTACCACCAGCTGGAATAAGAAATGAAAACCTATCGACATCGTCGAAGAATGCCAAATCGCAATTGCCCCCAATCACAAATTTCGATGCGGGAAATCTTGACAATTTGTCTCAAATATTAGATGCGATTCCTATTCCACAAGAGCTAGATGAATTGGCCAAATTTATGGATGAAAACATGGCCAAGGAATTTATGACAACGGACACGATTAAAGATGTGGAAATGCAGGATGTCAGGGAAACTGGGAAGCCCACAACCAAATCTGCAGAGAAAAATCCAACCTCTTCGGCTACTATGGATGTGACGGACGACAAGCAGTCTGATGGTTTTTACAAGGTACCTGATGATTCTGTAGGCTGCAATCCTGACAGTACTGCGGAAAGTGAAATGCCAAATGATGGATGTGGATTTGTTATTGGCAATGTGACTAGCCTCTCTACTTTTAACAATTGTGAAACTTTCCCAAATGAGAATGATGCTGAAATGCCAGAGACAGCTAGACTTTTAATCAAGGGCGTCGAATCGCAAGCCACTCTGGAATCCAGCGGTCAGAATTATGTACAATCTAAAGTAATTGTAAAACAGGAATTTGAACCAAAAATGGACGAATGTAGTGCCAGTAGCAATGCAGCTGTGGGTTCTGCAAAAATTCCCGAAGCAAGCCAGCAAAATTCTGATGGTTCTTTACACTTTCCCAAAGATACTCACCTAGAGAGGCCTGACACACCAATGGATACAAACTATAACAGCGACGTTAGCACCGATGAATATGAAGATTCGTCTATCGCTGAGCAGCCTCGGTTGGTAGGATCAGGCGAGAATTCTCAGAAGTCGTTGTTGCAGGAACGTGAAAAAGTTGCAACATTCGGTAATGACCAACCAGGAGTTACAAAGCCGCCACCTTCATGCTCGGCCATCGTCAAGCAGGAGAAATGTGTTGATGATAAGTTAAAAATGCCGGCTGGGAAGACAATTCCAGCCAAAGGAGCAGGTCCCTCTAGGAATCCGTTTGTCATGGTCATAAAACAAGAGCCAATGAGCCCTCCAAGAGATGAAACTAGTGTTATAACTGCTAAAAATGATGCCCAACATCCATTGGAAAATATAAGAGTGAAGATGGAACCGGGAACGCGTAAAAATGCGGAAAATGCAGTCCACAGCGGTCCCACAGAGGTTGAGAAAGTCGAGCTTCCCCGCACCATGGCATTGTTGCAAAATTTGGGATCACACTCAATTCCTGGTGACGAGACTTCTTGCAAAAGTACCCGCACTAATAAGGGGCTAAAAGTTGAACCAAGATTGTCACAGGAAAAGTCTGATGATGCGCTACTCGAAGATGAGAATACTGCTGATTTTCCACAAATGGCGTTTGGAGGTAAACTTTCTTTTGCAAGCAAAACTATTCCAATTCTGAATTTAGCTAATTTGATATTGCATGCAGCTGTTTGTGCAGTTGTTGATTTTTTTATTTTTGTGTGTGCTGTTTAGGTGAAGAAAAATTGGATGACGCTTTACTCAACGATCCCGATTCTGGGTAACATCGTTTTCTCACCGGCATCATTCCTTGTGTATGTAACATTTAGGTTTATCTCACATGTATGAGTGATGTTCTCTATCTGATACTGTATACCTATTTACAAACAATTTCTGTGAATTATCCAATACATATAAAGGAAAAAACATGAAAAAAAAACTTCCAATCATTGTATTTGGCCACATAAGAGAGTCACATCCTTGGTGGAAAGGACAAGATAATAATCCACACCAAAAAGCCTCATATTCCAGATAATAAATATTTGAATACTTTATTAATACCATGCCAAATTTGTCAAAATGTAAAACCCAATTCAGCACCTTTGTGAGCTTTTCACTTGCACATTACAAATTTTTAAATTTCAACAATAAGGTTTTGAAAATGTTTTAATAATCGTGCATTTACATTTTGACTAATTTACTTTACAGTCTTTCCGAAGGCTAAAAAAAGTCAAAGAAGGCTTAAAAATATAACTGGCAATGGAACCTGCTATTGAAAAAGCCTTTGGCAAAAAACAAGAAGACTTTCATTAAAATTCGGTGAAAAATGTTTGCATAGTTTTTGTAATTGCCTTCACGTTTCTGAATTTCAACAAAACAATTTTTTTTTTTAATTGACGCTTTTATTTGCTGATGATAGTGAACTACATTATCATTCTTGGATTACAAATGATTCTTTTTATTGTTGCAGAAAATTAAACAAATCTTGTAATACATCTGCTTCATTTGGAGTCCTTTTACACTTTAATATTTAGTACTGGTACACCTATAAATGAATATTTCTGTACTGTAAGTCAAATATCCAGTGATTCCTGGCATTTATATATCTTTTAAGTGTTTGTTGTTGCAGATTTGCTAGTTGTATGCTAGTTTTATGCACATTGGGGTGAGGTATAAATACACAAGTAAATACAGTAATTTAACTTAACTCATGTTTTTGTAATTTTTTTGATTTGCTTTTTATTTTTTTAAATACACTTAAATGATGTATAAAAAATAATTTTCCTATAGACAATTAGACAGTGGGAGTGACTTATGCGTAGATTGAGTTGTTTTTCAGTTTTGTGAATCCAGATTCATGATTATTTTGTATTTTTAAAAACAGGTGGTAAAAGTTTTTCAAAAATGTGAATGTGAAATTCAATGTCCACACGAGGTAAGAAAAATTTCTCCCATAATTATACAGTATTTGTTCTTAAAACTGATTCTTAGAAAAGTTTGATCCTTTTTCCTTGATGGCTATGAACATGAATATTCTTAAGCACTATTGATGCAATTGTTGCTCCACCCATTTCAGACAAGACATCTGATCCTATTTGCCCATTTGCTTGAAATGGGTGGAGCAAAACTGGTCAACAGACGCACGTTATTACAGCATTAATTCTCTTTTTATGTAATTGTTTAATTTAATTAAAAACTGCAGTAATTTAAATAACAAATAAAAACGAATTCTTGCAATGTGCATGCTTTTATGCAGATCGAAATTGGATTTTTTTCTCGTATAAATAATGTCGATTTATGAATGGGATTAATTACAGCTATTTTTGATAAAAAAGTAATTAAAAGCTCTTGGAAAATCCAGAATTCTTAAACTTTTACATTTTCTAAGTTCCATTGAACATATTTTGTAAATACCCTTAGGTAAGAAATTGACAACACCAACAGCGCCCTCTTTCTTTGTTATGCACAGACTCGTTTGCCATTTGTGGTCCGTTTTGTATCCCTGTTGGATAGATCTTTGTGATTTTGTTGTTTTGCGTTTCCGCACGTTGAAAATGTAACATGATAGAACGCATTTATTTCGTCAAAATCTCGTGCACTGGACAAATTTATAAATACTAAAGTAAGTAGAACATATTTTTAGGAAGTAAATGGGAGTACGGTTCTCTGTGAAAAGACCTTCCAGTGATAGGCGTACATGATGGACATTGTTGAAGGAGCATGTAAAAGTCAGGAACTAGATATCAAGGGGTTTCGATGTGAATAGATATAAGGTAATTTTAAAGCAGGTCGTAATTTCTCAGCTTTGTATCATATAAAATGGCTATGCAAATTAACCCTGATAAGATGCATACACGTGCTTGGTTTTGAGTAGCCTATAGATGGGATCCAGACAACGGCGAGATTCTCAAGGGTCCTTTGGACTACACTTGGAACCATGTTGTAGCACGATATTATTTATTAAAGGAATTTTACAGATTGCAGGAACCCCAAGCAAATTATGCTTTGGATTCGACAGTATGTACTGTCAAAATATAACAAAGGAGACACAATTCATATCCAGTAGTTCCTATCTTGCATGTACATGAGGTTACACAATCCTAACTTCAAAAGCTATAGATGAGATGATCTTGTGTGTTTAAATTTCTCTTTTAATAACGAAGGTACATCCTCGTTTCCCTGCAGGCTTAACCAGAACTTTTTAGGATAGTAGTATGTACTGGAATGTGAATGCCAGACATTAGGGCAATGTTATAAGCTCAACCGTGCATATGCACAGCTGGACACGTTTAGACCAGTGTAGGCATTTTTGTGTTGCATGATGGCAGTTGATTTTGATCAGTGTTTTCACTACTCCTAGGTACTGTTCACATTAAAACTCAAAAATCATCAATTAAAAAATGAGTGACGACGAAATTCAGGAAGTTTTTGATGCAAAAGGCAATAGCGGCGACGACAGCGCAAGAGGCCGGGGGGCACGTGGTCGCACAAGATATCGAGGTCGCTTTCCACGCCGTGGAGATGGTACTTTTAGGGGTACTCGCAGACCCTTTAGGGGAACCAGTGCCCCACGAAGATTTCGGCCACCTCGACGTCCGTTCCAGAGCACATCATCTTCTTCAAGTCGTGGAGGTTATGTAGAAAAGTCGACAAAAAAAGACAGTTATTATCATGAACGCCACAGAAGCGACCGGCGTTCACGCTCATACTCACGCTCACGGAGCCGTTCGACATCCCGCGAGAGGCGCGACCGACACTATCGTTCCAGACACTCACGTTCTCGGTCACGTTCGAGATCCCGCTCACGAAGCCACTCCAAACGGTCGCGATCCAGATCTCACTCCCGATCTCCATCGCACTCCTCCCGACGTTCATCTCCCTCGCGAAGCAGGGCGAGCCCAAATCGCCACAGTCGACTTCCGCCACCCAGGGGTGCTTACATCCCTAAAACATCACGGTATTATGCGAGTCCCACTAAGGAGTCAGTTGAAAGTCCATCAACTTCCTCAATCGTTCCAAAATTTCGTTTGGAAGAACACTCCAGGTTGACCAGCAGGGATAAATCTGTAAGTCACTCTCATGTTGATACTTTGTCATTACTTGCATGCAACAAATATAATTGTATATCACGATTTGACAATTGAAATGAAATGGCAATGATTTTTTTTTTACTTTACTGAGGATGTGTCAAGCATTTTATTTCGACTTTTTCTTCTTATTTATAATTACTTTGCTAATTAAGCAAAGCAGCCTTGCATGCTTTCATTCAAACCTTTTGTCACTGGGTCTTTGCTTAATATTTACTGAATGTATTTAGTAGTTATCACGTTTGTGGCCTTTAACCAATCCTTACATTTCAACTTCCATTATATGCCTGATTATTTAAAGAATTTCATTTTATCACAATAATGATCATTTATTGATATTACGAATTATTTGTTTAGGATCACCGAAGCCCATCTCCGGCAGATCCTGTAGAAAGCTTACAGATTACAGTGAACAATGATTATTTTGGACCGATTTCACAAGCACACACTGATTCGGAATTAGGGCGCAGTAGTTGGGATAGAAACAGGGATGATGACCGGAAGGAAAAGGAGAAAACAAGCAGTTTAGAGCCACTATGGAAAAAAGCCAAAATTGTTGGCCCTCGCGACATGGATGCATTTGATGACGATGTGCATCATACCCGCCTTGCTAGCCGCGCCTCACCACCACCACCATCACCCGATCGGTCAATGTCGCCAAAGCCAGATTCCGATTTTAAATCCAAAGTTAAACAGGAAGTCACACAGAGAACAAGCGACGTTTCTTTCTTTAGTAAAATTAGCCAATCCCAATCTTGGGATTGGAGCCAAACAGGAAGCGCTTTTCTTGAGGAAACCCCAAAAAGGCGAGATTGTAACACCCCTGAGCCAGATTTGTTCTCTGGATTTGGTTCGTCTCACTATAATCCTCCAGAAGTTAAGCAGCCATTGCGTTCGTGTTTGCGAAAAACAGATTTGCCATCAGCAGTTGGCACAGTCAAACAGGAACCACGAGTAGAGTCACCGCCAGTCCCTAAATATAACATTCCAGGTTTGGATCTGGTTAACATAGACGATGAAGACAGGTTTTTGTATGGGGATGCTGATGATGGTGATAAGGAGATGGATTTTTTCAGTGGCAAGTCAAGGCAGCACGTAGAAGACAGAACTTCTGCTCGCAACGACAGTCGGCCTGAACAGAGTTCTGTCCAAGAAAAAAGCAGTCACGCTACACTATCGGAGTACCTGAAAAGAATAGGTTTAAGTAACAAATCTCCTACAGCAACTTCTGGCAACATTTCAGATGATGCTCAACAAAGGGCGCTTGAAATTGCCAAACGGGTCTCAGAAATGTTCAATACCCCACGTGTCGATTCTACTCCAGCTCCAGAAGAGAAACTTACAGATTCAAGACTACCGGCAAAGTTGAAACAAGAATGCGACCCTAATACTAGACGAGCAGCTCCAGTCAAGCCGGAATGTACTCCATCTTATTCTGGTTTTGGAATGGAAACCGCGGGCAATTACAGATCCAATTTGCCATCATCTAGCGAGTTGAACAATTCTGCATCCCCAGCACCTGCTGCTGTCCCCGTGCAGTATCCAAATTACTCACAACAGCAGGGCGCTCCACCCTCACATCCTGCCAGTTATGCTCAGTATAATCAATATGATCAACCTTTTTATGGTGGGATGCCGGCGATGGTACCAGGCATGATACATCCGTTACCAACAGGAGCAATGCCACCTTATCCTGGCCATGGACACGCCATGCCACACTTTGCCATGCCACAGAATCCAGCTTTCCCGCCATTGCAATCATTTCCACAGCCTGCAATGCCAACATATCCACCGTATTCAATTGCAACTCCCACCACTACAGCCGCTTCATCCCCTGGTTGGGTTTCATCCCTTACTCCCGTCCAAACTACGGCCACGCAGCATCCTTTGGCAAGACTCTCCAATTTAAAGGTAATTGAACTGCAAGCTGAAGGCACCAAAACGGATGCTGCTACCACTTCCAAAACTACCATTACATCCAGTGCGTCAGGACCGAAAGTGGAAGAGTTTAAAACGCCGACTAGCTTATTGGAAAGGAAAAAGCTGCTCCAGGAAAAGCTGGAAACAAAGAAGAGACTGGATATCATGAATAGCCAGGTGGAGGATTGTCGCAAGCGACAGGGAGAACTACTACGCAGAAAACAGCGACAGAAAGATGGCCATAACGATCCTCATTTGGCCAAGTTGGCTGCAGCTCAGGAGCTTTACAGTGCACAGCTTGCACCCATTAAGAAGAAGTTAGACTCCATTGAGAGAGCCTTGAAGTCGTCTGAGTTCTTGGCAAGAACGCCTTCTGAGCCGTCTCGCTCATCTCCAGTAAGAAATACCAACTCTGCTTCTAGAATCTCCACAGAAACTGTGCCGGTAAGACTTTTTTATTTTGCTCAAATGAAATTTAAATATGTACTGATTGTCAATGCGGGTCAATCTTCATTCGGGGAAAACAGGCACCAAAGGAAATCTCCAAAGAAAAAACTAAAGAATCTATAAAGTATAAGAGTTCACCATCGACACCTTCCAAATGCCGTTATGTTGACAATGGCAACCATTGGTGCAAACATTGTCGGGACATTTTTAAGTTGGCTACAGACTTGTTGAAGCATCTTCACACCAAGCATCTGAATGTTATGGAGGTAGGTTTATCATCGAGTAACATTGACAGTTTGTTGTTAAAATGATCCCGCTTTAAAAACAACGCTGCATTAAATGATTATATTTATCCATTATCAACAGAGGCTTGCACCAGCAGATAGACCTTGGGCATCAAAGCCACAAGAATCTATTTCTGCATCTGCAAACCTTACGTTACAGCCATTTCAAGGTAATTCCCGCTACAATTTAACTTTTCATTGAATCGCATTGTATTGAATTCGTAATTTTGTTATGCAGGGGTGGAGTTCATGCTACCGTCTCAAGCATTCTACTGTAGTTTGTGCTGCGAGTTTTCTGGTGATCTCTTCGAGGCCCGCAATCACCTTGAAAGTGAAAAGCACAATTTAAATCACAACGTATGTTTGAATTTTTTTTATGTAAAGCAAACCAATTTTTCTTTCAAATTGCATCAGCGTGTGCTTCTATTCACTTTTCGGTTCAAAGTTTGCATGATACTTGAATGCGTCTTCTGCAGCTGCGATTAATGCTATTGGGATTTTTTTTTTAATATATTCAGAAATACTGTCACAATAACCCCAATTACCAAAGGCGGGTTCAGACAGAACGTGCCAGTAGCCTGGTCCGAAAAAAGGAAGAAAACATGCGCAAACTTACTGAGACTCTGCAAGACAACAAGCGCAAAATTGAAGAATCTTTATTGGATAGTCGTCCATCTAGGCACTCAAAATCTGCCTCCACCTCAAGGAGGCGCAATTCCACTGATTCAGATGAGAGTGACGATGATGACGATTCTCCCAAGAAAACGCAATCTTCAACTAGGACCAATATTAAGATAAATTTTCTTAAAAAGGAAAGTTGCGAGCCGGAAAAGAATGACAAAAGCAGCTTCACTATAAGCACCCCTCAGTCTAAAATTCCATTTAAATTAATGGGAAAAGGAGTGAGCACTTCTTTGACAAACGTGAATGCTGGTAAGAAACCGACGCCCGTGTCAATGGAAGATCAACGAGCACAACGCATTCTGTCCAATTTGAAAAAAAGAAGAATGCAGGATAAGTCTGAGCGCTTAGAACCCCTTCCACTTGAAGATTTTGTAAGCATTGCTTTAGAAAGTGGACTTCCAAGTGATTGCAAATTACCTGAAAAGGATGTGCAAACTATTATGGCTGCTGCGAAAGAATTGAGAGTCACCCCGAAGTTTCTTGCTAAAACGAAGAAAAGGGAATATGGTCCACAGTTGCCACCAACAGTCGAAATTGGACCGCAGCTGCCTCCTGATATTGAGATTATAGAACCGCTACCATTACCAATGGAGGAAACTGCAGCATTGTACCCGCATGTAGAACCCATTCTTCACCCTCTACCTCCATCCCAAGGAGAAGGCACATTTTCAGAGCCTCAACCTCCGGGAGTGGAAGATGTTCCAGTACGAGTAGATGATGTTCAAGAACCACTACCTCCGGGAGTGGAAATTGTTCCGAAATCACCAGGGATAAAATGCATTCGCCAACCACCACCAGGTGCAGGAAACACAATCTTGCCACCTCCATCAAACAAAGCCAGTGTGCAGTTACCAACTACCATCAGTCTCGATAACAGAAATCTCGACGATTTGTCTGACATTTTAGACACCATTCCTCTACCTCAAGAGCTTGATGACTTTGCCAGGAAGATGGAGGAAAGCGGGACCAAGCAACCTGAAGAGATTGATGTGATTGAGGATGTGGAAATGCAGGATGTCGATGAAGTACTGGTTGATGTTTCCAATAAACCGAGTGACTCAGTAGGCGAGAAAAGTGCCGAGAGCATGGATACTACAACAGATGCTGAGAGTACCGGTACCAACTCTGCGAACAACAATTCCACGCGCTCAACTGCTGAAACTGCTGGCTTTGACAAAGTCTTGGAAGCAGATATTGGCAAGGATTCCGACATGTTGGCCTCTACTGATGTGGACGGTAAACAATCTAATGATGCCCTTACACTTGTAATTGACAGTGTAACTAGCCTTGCAAATGATGGTGTTTCTGAAATCCTTCCAAATGAGGGCGATGTTGAAATGACAGAGTCGATAAGTCTTTTGACCGACAATGTCGAAGCTCAAGCTGATCAAGAACATGTCAGCAGAGATGATGACCAATCTATAGAAACACTAGAACAGGTTCTCGAACCAAAGGAAGATGCGGGGATGCCATCTACCAGCATAACACGCGATGCAGTATCTCCTGATGAAAAAGATCCAGTGGTTCCACTTGTTACCGATGCTGTGATTCCCCATGCTAGCCCGACAGAATCTGATTGTTCCTCGCAACTCCCTGAAGAAGCTCGTGCTGATGGGTCTAATACATCGAAGGATACCAATGGTGGTAGTAACCTCAGCACAGGTATACATAAGGATTCATCTAACGACAAGCAGCTCCAGTTGGAAAGACCAGACACAGCTCCCACTGTGTCACTATCACTGAAAGAAGATGAAGACCTTGCAGCATCAAGTAATGGTCAGCCGAAGGCCATAGATGCTTGTGGCACCACAACGAGGAAAAGGCCTCAGTTAGCTATTTGCTCGAGGGGGAGGGGTAGGGGCCGTGGGCGAGGGGTTGCTAGACTACCTTCGTGCTCGGTTGTTATCAATCAAGAGATAGTTGATGCCGCCAAATTAAAAATACAATCGTCCAAAGGAACGAGCTCTTCCACGTGCAAAGCCAGCACTGTTGCAGTGACAACTCCACGCTCTGCTGGTAAAAAGGCTGTACAAACTACGCAGGGTAAAAAGCCAGGGGGGAAAAAGATTTCGAAATTAAAGGTAAGAGCAAAGCAAGAAGTGGGAGCGGGCGAAAATGACGGAAGCGAAGAAAAGAATAGCTCCAGAGATACTCGGGAGGAATCAAGCATTGCGGCTGTGGGCAGTGGCTCCAGCCCTAGCACCTCCACCAAAAAAGTGGTGGAAGGTGAGCTGGGGAATACAAGCTTCTCGGATGAAAAGTTGGATGATGCGCTGCTCGAGGATGACAATATTGTTGGCTTGCCGCCATCGGTTTCAGAAGGTAGACATTTTCTTTGCTAGTGAAGCTATTCAGTTTGCTTAAACTGTTTTTGATATTATTTAAATGCTTCTTCTACCTACTAACTAATTTATGTTTTTGGGCCATTTAGCTGAAGAAAAACTAGATGATAATTTACTCAATGAACCTGATCCAAAAGCTGAAGAGGGTAAATGTGGTTTTAAAATGCCCTCAGTTGAGATTTTGTTAGAAATGCTAATGGAATTTGAAAGTGGATGGAAATTGGATTGTTTTTGGTCTGGTAGACCACTTAATTTGTATGAATTATACTAGTATTCCCAGATAGTGTTCCTTTGCTGCTGAACTATTTGGGAATTATCAATATAGCATATTTACTCATGTAATGGGCCATCTGTACAATAGACCCGCAAAATTTGAATTACATTTTTCTGGGGGATTTAGCTGTTTTAACTCAACAGTTAATAACTTTGATCCACCTGATATTCAATTTCCATACAATGATCAATTGCACAAACAAGAGTTGCTAGATTTCAAATAATTGTGAATTTTTTCAGTGAAGTCATTGCAACCATTCGCATCATTCATTAGCATTTTTAAAATGTTTTTTTTTAAAGTTGTGTATGCACAGTATGTTTAACGATGTCACTTTTTCTTTAGAACCACAGAGCGATACAAGCATGGGACACTTGGAAGTCATTGATGAAGCATAAGATGACATTCACTGAATGTTAAACAAGAGGATACCTGGTGACGAAAATGACAATTAAGGATTTTGATAAGAAGCACTACAACTTTAATTTAAAAGTCTAGTCACCAGTTTACGATCTCTCTTGAAATTGTCTCTTGTTCCTGAATCGCAAACTGAAAGAAGACTTGTTTTAAATTGGCATTTCTACTTGTTAGTTTTAATAAGCTGTGTTGTCTTAGTTTTAGAAGATGTTATTTTGCTGGGTTTCAACTGCTTCTCATGCTCTTGATGTTGTAAAGTCTTTGACTTGATGAAAAAATCTTGATAAAACATCTGCTTAATTTCAAACGTTGTGCACATTAACTAGCATCAGGAAGGGAATTTCCACTTCAACAGTAATGACAACAGAAGAGTTGAATGGAATTAATGATGGTTTTTTCCCTAAAATGGCATAATTTTCATCTTTTGTTGATCATTGAGCTTGAACAAAGATTTGAATTGAATCAAAACAATGGCCATTACTAATGGATATTCATGATTTAAATTTGCCAAATTGATCATTCTTAATCTGGTGAGTAAACCTGCATTAAGAGGTTATAGAATATTTATATGTTGATACTTTTTTTTTAAACAAATACCAATTTTTTTCAGGTTTTTATAGAAGAAATTGCGAGAAACACAGAAATTTGCACTCTGTTGCATTCTCACTTACGAGCAACATTGTTTTAGAAGACGACTTGGAATTTATCAAGAAAGTCTCGTTTGAGTCATCAAGAAGTATTTCTTGCTGTTACTAGAATATAGGACATTTATTGGAATTCATATAAAGATGATGGACGAAAACGGTGAGTAGGTAGAATTAAAATAAAGTTGGTGTGGTCTTATGCTTAATTTTGTTGTAATTTTTTTTCATAGTAGAATAAAATAAATTGGACGCTTTGTATTGCTATGCTACTGTGTAGCAGTTGATGCTAACAAACCAAAGAAGTTACATCAAAAGCATTCAGAAAGTCCTTTATTTTTAATTTGGGAAAAATCCATTTCAGATAAAACACTAAATAACTTTTCCTGCATTTTAGAATGTTTTGTTTAAAATAATGCTTATATTAATGTTTTCTTTTCATATCATATCTAAATGAATTGTCTTGCATGGTGTTTTGAATGCAACACTTTCAAACTGAAAATTCTTTTACAATAAGAGGAAGGTTAAATGATGTCAGATATTCCATACAAATGCAATATCAATTCGCTAAAAAAAATTATTTCAGAAAAAAATGGCTTTTAAAAACGTGCCGTATTTGGAGCATATTGACGTAAATTGTGCATAACGTTGCTTTAATCACCTTAAATCCTGAGGATGATTGTAATCTCAACAAAATTAAAGCAATAAACAATTATAATATCGTTGCAAGAGTGTCTTCACAAATCCTTTTTTTGCAGAAAAACTGGCGCACTAGAGGTAAACTTTAATACTTGTGATGTGGGATCGAAAAGTAACGCTCAACAATTATTTTACAGAATAGTATTTTCGTCCGGACATTCAAATTTGGTAGATAGTTTGAATCCGTTTTTTGCTGACAAAAAAGGGTGATCCCAAGTATACCACATTTTATAATTGGCTTAAGTGCCAAATTTCATTTAAATCGAAGCATTTTACACGAAGTTGTGATATTTTATTGGGGGTCTACTTTTTTATGACTCAGTGTAGTTGCACCTTATCGAGCCATTAGAGAATTTAACATTAACAACAAAATTCCAGCGTGAGGCAATCATGTAAACAACTTTCCAGCAGAGAGGACATTCGTCATAATGTATCCAACAGTAGTTTTCTGCAAGTGTGGACTAAATTATCGCCTTCAATTACTCAATTCCATAGTAGTAAACTGATCGTTTATATTTCATAGAAAGCACTTTTATGACTAAAATTTACCAGTACCATAATTACAATTTTTGGACCCAGTGAAAGCAAAATTTATTTTGGGGTCCCTTCGCAGCCGTCAGCTATTTGTTTCATAACTTTTGTTTTATCCAGTCCGCCACTGTTTACAGTGTGTATACTGAATATAAATTAATTCCATTAATCTTTCCATCTTCAAGTAGTCGGTGATGCCAGTTTAATGTATTATTTTCTCTGTCGATCTCTAAATTCAGGGTTAAATCATTTGACAAGAAAGTTAGAATGGCGATTTGGATAATCGCAGTTCAAATTTAGAAGTTTTCCCGCGTTTATAGATGTCCATTTTACGGCGCTCCTGACATTGTCGTTACAGCTGCACTGGACATTTTGAGTGAATATTGCGACGTCTGGAATCTAGTGGCTATTTTTCGAAAAACATGTTAAAAATGCAACGTTGGATCGAAACTGCCATGGAATGTTGAATAAGGAAGGTTAGTCGCTGATACCCGTTATATATGCGAGGTTATATTAAGCAATTAAATGAAGTTGCGCACCTGTAAAAACCAAGAGAAAAATGGTCTCTAGTTGTAGCATATTCAGTTTGATTTGGATTGCCTTTCATCAACCTACAAAAGGTTACGAATATTGTTGGACATGCACGAAAGTGTTTGGTTTGAAATATAGCTATTAATACATGTACAGTAGACAAAAAAAGTATGGAAGCACCCAATATTTTTATGTTTAATGGTAAAATAATTTGCAAATAAATGTCAA
>JAUJYV010000084.1:0-114970 GCA_033995625.1 Ophyiulus pilosus
CATTTATTTGCAAATTATTTTACCATTAAACATAAAAATATTGGGTGCTTCCATACTTTTTTTGTCTACTGTATTTGGAAAGAGAAATGTTTAATCTATTTGACTTGGTCAGTTTTAGATCGTAATTATTGAACATTATTCACAAACCATTCACAACACCATTTTGTATATAGGAAAGACATTGGCTTCGGAATTTTCAGATGTTGAGTGGTGAATTTTATATATACATATACTAAACCCCATCCCAGTTTCTCCCCCACGCATTGCAGTCGTGAAATTTCCGTTTGTTTCAAACATCACGTTACGAATTCAGCGTATATTGATATGATTCATATTGTAATGCATTCGAGCCGTGCCCATCTATAATGCATGATGCATGCCTGTGCATGATTGAATCGCCATTATGCGTTGTGTAAGAGAGGAAACATTAGGCGTTTTTTTATACTATTTCAGTTATTTATTATTAATAAGTCGGATCTTGAGTGCGAGGCTTATGTGTATTGCGGCAGTTGTCGAAATTTCACGCTTTTCTCCCCACTTTGCGGCTTCCAATTGTAATTCGCTCGGAATTGCTTATATTCCTTCCCTCCCTCGAGTATTAGAGGCGCGGAATAGCATCATGCATATTTTACTTTTATTATAAGATTTGCATTTGCATACCATGGGCTGAACACTTTATGCTAATTACTGTACGGGGCGCGTATAAGTATATGAGAGACACTCGTAATAATGCTTTTATGATACAGGCACACTTAGTGTCGTATCGATGTTCGTATCATCTTTAATAGTTTTAAGCCTATCGTTCCACTTGCCTTGACGCATGCGCGTGATGGGGGGGATGAATATAGTTTTTAATCCCCTGTATGTGTATGGTTTTTTTTCATCGTGAGAACCCAAACCAGTCTCTCGCGGCTTCCGTGGCCTAGGGAAAAATCCCCATTGACAATAAGCGACATTGTCGAGTGCGCATGCGCACCCATAGGGTCATAAAAAGCAATTCCTCGGTAAGCCTTCCCAAAGGACAAAAATGGGCCGCAAAAAAGTCCAAACTTCTCTCCTCAATGGCCGGCAATCAATATGTATTGACGGGCTTATGGGGATTTTCGAGATATGTATGCAGCGCGTTGTATACCCTTCGTCGTATATATAATTTCTATAAAAGTAAGCTTGCAATGCGCATGCTCGGACGGATGTTGGAGATATATTGATTTTTACGAATGCTATATGACCTCTGTATATGTATACATACACTTTGCATCAGACATGGATTATACTATATACAAGCCATTGGATTCAGAAATGTGAAAGTTAGGGATTTTCCCCTTAGAATGATTTTCTGCACTGCCCCATGTTGTTTGTGATATGGCTGAAAATTGCATGGTAGACAGACTTGGTGTTGTCTATGGCTAATATGCACGATGAACTTTTCTCCCATTATTCAATCAGAAAAATGTACTAAATTTCATTGACTGAAAATTACAAATGCACAGATGCATATTTTTATTATTATTAATATGGTGTAATTGACAGTAATATTGAATATATACGTACATCCATTGATTTTCTAACTAGCACGTGGTTGTTGCTCTACACGTTAACTATAGCATTGATTTTCTGTGTACAGCAAAATGAAATCATCTTCAATTTAGCGTTTCCATTATTTTCTTCACCCTCACTCTTATGCAAAGACTGATCTTTTATTTGTAAGTGGTGACGCAGGCTTCAAATTCCATATATGTATACGTATGTATATGCGTCAGTTGTGTTATAGGAGACATTTTCCAAACCACCAGTATAAAGTAATAAGAAAATGTTTTTTATATAATCTTGTTCTTATGTATACAGTGCGAGGGCATCACTTCATTCATGCAGTTATTTTCATTATGATGAAAAATGAAGGATATACCTTTTTCATTCGTAAAACCTTTGGCGAGTCCCTTTGTGTCGTCATTCATCATTGCACGTTCACATATATACAGCTCAGTTTCAGACGAAGCAAATGGATTTTTTTTGTGGTGCTTTTTACTATTTCGCCTCTCCCAAACGAATGAAAACAATCGATTGCAAGTTGCAATTGCTCCATCCTATTTATCACTGCCATTCTTCAAACCTGCTGTTGCCAATATTATTTTCTTTTTGGGGGAAGCAGAGTGGAGCGAGTTCCCCCTCTCTTCTTTTTGGTCTTTTAACCGGATCTGATCTCATTAAGACACTGGCTATACTATACAGGGGAGAGAGAGGGGGTTTACCCCCCATTGTTCTTAGCATCTTCTGTGTTGAACACTGCTGCTGTATGGATTGAAGCAGCCGTTGCATTGGGGAGGGGAATGGGCCTTCCCATTTTTTCCCATTGGTTTATGTATATAGGTGGGTGCTACATAGCCCTTAGATTTTTTTTCTTCTCAGCAGTGCCACAGATGGTCTGTGCATTACACGCTCCAACGGAAAACTCATTCCCTATCACACTTTTTGAAATAGCTTCTCCAGTGCTTTTTTATTGGCCCCCCTACCATATACCTATCAGTAAAACTCGCCAACCCTTATATATAGTATATCCGCCTGATATCCATTTCAGTTTTTTTATCTACTGTCCAATGTGTGGTGGGGGATAAGATTTGTGTAACACATAATGATAAACGCAGCAAAATTTGTTTAATAGCTTGTGAACCAAATCAATCCATGTTGACCCACCCTTCCATATGCATTTTCAAACTGCTATCCAAGCACACAAAAATATATACGCTGGTGCTGAAGTATATATATATATATATATATACTTTTTGAACATGCTATATAATAATGGCATTTTTATCATATTAAGCTTCTCACCAATCACGCGCAGTGTGGTTTGGAACCATGTTGACATCCATTGACTCTTGGTTGAAATGTGGTAAATGTTTTATGAAGAAATGTTTGAGACATATACAATATACATTTATTTGAAAAATGGAAATTTAAATATGTCGTTTTGATGTTATTAAACTTGACGAGCTATGTTATATAGTGTAATCGATCACGGGTGAAGACAGGCCTTTTTTTTCTGGCAATGAATATTATTGTCGTTCTTACATTTTTAATGTCTGATATATATAACGCCCAAAACATGTTTCGTCTAAACGGCTACCTGTGGGCGACTTCCATCCTCACCTGCAGTTTTCACGTGAGATATTATCGCTACAGCACTGTCATTAATCATGCCATTTTACACCTGGAAACTTTAAACTTTAGCATTTACAAATTCGTAATGGTTTTTCATTTTTCATATTGCTTATCAACAGTAAGATTGAACATGTTACAACGAGATGTTAGCTATAATACATAATTTACACGTCTTCTATATATAAATAAGAAGTGTCGTAAATTACTCGACTGTCATCTATTCAAAGCATTTTAGCACAAATGATGTTTTGATAAGTATACAGTGTAAGTGCATGTATTCATAATTTGACATATCACCGTTGGTAAACATGTTTTCGTATTTTTATACGTTTCGACAGCTATATATTTTCAAGTGAAATTGGAAGTGTAACTGTTTATTAGATTGGTAATAAACCTAATCACTTATACAGCAGTCACTACATTTCTATTAGAGATGATATTTATAAATATTATAAAGTATGAATATTGTATATAATATGAAGAAATTTTGGGGATGTTTTTTTTTTAATGGTCCCCGAGTATAACACCATATGTGCATATATAAAGCCTGTTTCCTGACGTTATTTATGGATGACGTCGAATCCCAATTATTACAATATATAGCTTCATGCGATGGGATTTTCCCCACATTCACAAATACATATAATCTTGAAACATATGCTCGTTTGAATCCATCCGTTTTAAGGCGAAAGCCCGCGACCTTTTTTTACTTATTTTTATTTTTTTTTATAGTATATTTTTTTTGTTTCGTAAAAAAAGCTCAGCAGCTTGCGAATGCATTTGCGAATTCGCCCATATATACGTCCGATGCATTCTGGGTGATGAATAAGAGGTGCTGAAGCTCAGGCCAACAAACTAAAGGAGAGAGAAGCTATATAGAAACTGAAGAAGAAAAAAAAGGAGACGGAAAATAGGGGCTGGGATTTTGAAAACGAGTTTTATTGGAAGAAAATCGTCACGTGGCCTTTAATACTCTTTAAGTTCGTCAGCGAAAACCGGTAGAGAACCATTTGCCATCATCAGTTGCATTTTCCCAGCACTTTAATAGCGTGTTTCCAACCTTAAATCTCCGACCATTTGCTAAATTATTCGTATAGCGCACTTGGCCCTAAATGTTCCACCTGTTTCGGATCCCATCTCTGGGGGATTGCCTAACGACCCGAGGAACTTTCAACTAACTAAGTTTAAGTCCTATTAAACCGAGAACAGTAATTTTGCTAACTAGATTAGAGCAGCCGTCGGTAATTCTCAAGGCCTAAAAATCCTCTATTGTGCTCCATCACTATATATTCGGGGGCCTGTTTCTAAATCTTATTAGGCCTTAGCCTATTTTTCTCCTTTTTTTTCTCTCTCCACGTCTTATATTTTCTATACTAACCTCAACTCTGAAGGCGTTTTTTTCTACGGCATGTAGATCACTCTGGAAATGAGCCCTTTGTGGTAAGTGTTTTTCTACAATAACGATATCCAACTTTATATTGTCCGCCTTCTTGTTTTCTTTTCTATGTCTGTCAAACTATTTTATAGTGACGTTTTTACTGTCTGATCAACTTTTTTTTTCCACCCTCTTTACTTCTCTTTATACCAATGCTCATCCTAGGTAATTTGTTAAGCATGCTTAGCAGGCTTAGCATGCACTAGATATATTTGACAGAAATTGTTGTTTCGTGATAATACGTAAATAAATTTACCCATATCTAACACTCGAGTGTGCTACACATCACACCAGACTTGGTTTCAGGCGTCGTTAAGAAAGGCTTCAGAATTGATGGTGAACGACTCCCCACGATGTTTAATTTGGAAAGATTTTTTTGTTTTAATCTTCCGTTATATATATATATATATAAGATTTTGAAAGGAAGTTTATATGTAAAATGTTTGTGCACGCGTATAGATTTAAGCATACTCGTAACAATTTCTTAGAAATGATTTATCATTTACACTTTCGAAATTTTAGCAAGATGCACCAGCTTGTATATGTAAAAAATAATAACAATAATGAAATTCGCGTTATTAACATGTTTAATTTATTATTTATAAAATCCAAATTATCTAAATAAAATAGGATGGTCGCGCAATTAATTTTAGTCGATTAAAAAACGAATTGCATATAAAATCGGTTGAAATGTATACGATTTCCCACACTACATATGGGCATTTTAGCCGGGTTTTTTTTTAATCGGCTATATAATTTATTTGCGTCACCACCTATATTTTCTGAGAAATGTATGTGTCAATACCATCGCCGATTATAACTGTTGCTCAAAGTATATATACTTCACAAGTGAATACTGTAGAATTTGTTTATATCTGACACCGCCGCTTGAGCCGGTTAAGAGGGGTTCTATATGGCTCCTACATCAAAATTTACGTTTTAGAAATTATACAAAATTGGTTCTGACGATGCTTTCAGAAATTAACAATCATAATCACTTCGTTTATGTATTTCATGGCCATTAATATTAAATTTAGATATATAGTCGTCTCTTATATACAGCAGTTAAAAATTTCGCGTTTCTTGCATGCCTCTATATGAGATTCAGAGCTATATAAAGTCATGTAATCTATAAATTGTTAAAGGGGAGTTTTTCAGTGCAATTAATGCCAAAATAATAATAATGGACGAGTGTTTAATCTTAAGAATGCATAATTTGGTACCTAAAATACGCCAACGAAATGAAATTCTTGGTGTTCTATCGAGCAAATCCTGTCTTATTTGATTTGTGATCAGCATCTATTTTATTGAATTTAAAATTATATTTGACAAGTATTACATAGGTAACCGGATAATGGCTTTCATAAATTCAGATACGATATGCTTTATGATTTTTAACGAGTTTTCCAGCTCGCCTTCTTGTTCTCTTTGTAATTAATGGTGATGTTTATGGTAGTTTGCGCTGATCCAAGATTAGTTCCTAATTAAAATTTGCACTAAGGCCATCTTAATCGTATATGATACGGTTAATTTACCGTGCGCTGCATTTCACGACGTACCGGCTCATTTAATTATGACTTTAATTAAAGGTTTTTTTATTCATTTAATATTTGTGAGGAGCGAAATTATTTAAAAACAACTATATTCTCTCTATTGTTTTGTATGGACAGATAGATCTATAGACGTTAACATAAATTTGTATTCATCTTGCCTGCAGGTAATGCAGTTTAATGAGGAATTAGCCTATCGAAATTGACCATTAGCAGAATATAATTCGTAGGATTTATTTTTTACCTATAAATTCTACAAAAATTACATGGTTTGTACAAATCAATCAAATATCCTTTAAATTACAGTGCATGCAGTGTAGTCATCATGGCGACTGGCAATTATTTAAAATATATTCTACACGAAAGCTAAGATTATATATCACGCAGATTGTTTTGCAGTATTCTGGCAATTCATTCTTTTAGATACATTAATCTTATAGAACTTGATTAGTCTCATAATTCACCCCTCAGCCAATCAGCGTCAGTTTCAATTATTAGTCTGCTTCTAAGATTGGTATCAGAACACGATAGTCTGCATTTAATTGAACGTTCTTAACATGAGTAAACGTCTCGCAGAAAATGAATTTTTAATGCCCAATGAGTCATTTTATATGATTTCCTTTAACGGAACCTGTATGGCCATTCTAAAGAAAACAACTCATATAGAACCTTTGGAGGTTCAATCGACTGCTACATTGGCTGTTCCATGCATTTATTGAACCTATACGAATCTACAACAGAAAATCCCCGTTATAATATTTAAAAAAGAGGCTGTGAAACGGAAGTGCAACGGAGAGTGTAACGGCTAGCGGCTGTGTGTATAGTGCGCGGCTTACCCGCAGAACATTTTTTTAATACATTTGAAAATTCAAAACGCAATTAATGCACGCAAATACTAAACAATTTAGACAAATAAATTTGACGACCAGTTTATTCAAGAAATTTGATGATTAAACCTATTATGTATATAATATAATTTCGCAGATGCTTAATGTTCTTGATTAGTATATGTCTTAGCAGTAGACGCTCGTTATGCAGCGCCCCCAGCGGGACTTTCTCAATTTCCCCCGATCAAGATATCGGCGTTGATGACGTTGTAACATTGATTGTTATATCTTTTAAAGTGGTCGTAATTTAGGAGTGCGATATCTAAACACGTGGCAAAAAAAAAAAAAGAGGCGCGTTGGAAGTCATATAATGGTCGTAACGAAATATTTACTAGCACTAAACTTCACCTCAAACAAGACCCCGAACTGCCCCACGACACAAACTGAATGTTTATTACGGTAATGCATGACGATAACCAATTGTAAATTTCTCCCGAAATTGCTTCGTGAACATCGAGCATATTACGGAGTCTATTATGGGAGCGACGAACGATAGATGTAATGGTTATGGGACGTCGTTACGTGCGCCTGGATTGGATGAAGCGCCGTAGCAATTGTATTTAAGGCCACTTGACAATGCAAAACCTTCTCTCATGCGGAGGGATTTGGGGCGATTTAATACCCACTTTTTCTCTTTCACGAATGACAACTTTTATAAGACATTCATTGACTCGTTAAAATTTTACGTTTGGCTTTAACAAACAGCTATATTTTTGTCGCCATTTCGCGCCAATGGGGGGATTTTCGGTTTTGATTTTGTCCCACTTGGTTTGTGGAGTTATATCACAGTCTGTATATCTTAAGTCAATTACTATTTTCACATCTTTGTTTTCGGTTATTAGGGTGTAAGCTCTTTAGCAGCGGTGACGAAACGGAAGTGTATAACGGCTAACGGCTGTGAATCTGCTTATATTAGAACTATCTACGTTATATGGGTATAGTCCAGTGTTAACAACGTTTGCGGTTATGTCATGCACTAGTTTCTTATATTTATCAAGAGTATATACAATTGTGATAATAATCTATTAGAAAATCTATATTTGTTCATGATATCATAACGTTAAGAAAGTTTTTTGAAAGCTATATGGTTTCAGAAATATTGATTAGTTGAAGGTTAATCGTAAATCAATATTTTTTTTTTATAAAATTTAATACTCTATAGTCATTAAGTCAATAAAAAAGTAGCGACCCAGACATATACATAATTAATTTAGCGAACCTTATCTCAGGCATCCAGCTTATTTGTTTATGTGAATATAGACCCACCACATACACTTTTTTCACTTTCAATTTCGTCTTTTTAGAGGCTTTTGTTTATTCTCTCTATATTATATGAAAGTGCAATTTATATTAAATTAACCTTTGAGTTGCCTGAAAGTGTTGTACTATATATAAGCCAAAGTGCTTTTTCAACAAAAATGTAGACAAATTTGGCAAACGGTATATTTCATATGTGGACTGACCCGAATGCTTAAATTGGTATTGCACGCACACCCGGTGTAAAGTATGAATAATTAAAGGTGTATATGTACTTTGCTATTCTCGAGTAAATGCATGGGGTTTTAATGTATAGTCTAGAATACATTTTATATAGATTAACTTGAAATGCTTTTACATAGTATTATACAAATGCTTTATATAGAATGTCCACTATATATATAGCTTTCCATATACCATGCATTTATAACATCTTTATTTATATAAAAGGATAATTGAATGTAACGTGCATATACTTCTTAAAACGTTCTTTATAAAATAAACGTATTGACCTATATACATCATAATAACGAAAATTTGTTTTAATAAGGGCATATAACAATATGGCACATGTGGATATTTTTGGTATATTTATCCGAGTATAGGTATATTTCCTTATCAATGCATTAAGCTCCACTTTGTTATATTCGTATCATTTCTGCATGTATTTCAATTAATACTGCTGTAATATGAGCAATATTTTAAGTATGTTTTATTCCATATTTCACCATAAAACGCCATATATGGCCCTATATAAATCTTTCCACCCGGGTGTATAAACAATGCTAAAAATTCACGTTTATATATACTTAATTGTTAACTTGCATAGTCACACGTCTATGCAATTACCACCTATAGACTATAGTACTTGACGAATAATAGTTTCCATTGTTAGAGTTTAACTATTAATTTTCCAATTGTATACCTAGATAAAACACGAATTTCTCTCATCGTATATACATCCCTCTTTTTAATTGCCGCGCGTTCATGTAGTTAGTCGCCATTCGAGCGTTTTATCGTTCACCTTTTAATGTCTGCTGCATTATTCGCCATTGATAATTCAATTTGTTACATGAATTGTTATTGTTTGTTGTTGTTTTGGTTCATAGCGTGTATCAATGGCGGCTGAAAAGTGCGTGTTGGTTGGCGCTGCGGGCGTTCACTTAGGAGGGGCCTCCATTTGCAATTCCGTCGACATTAACCAACCCGTGTGCACCAGTGTGACAAGTCATTAATCACCCAGACGTGATGGGGAGACATGGGGAATTTCCCTCCTCCGTTTTTCCCCTATGCCCCGTGTGGCTTTTCCACTCTCACGCGTTTTCGCGTGCCTGTTTGCCGTTAGGCCTCAAGTGGCGGCCATTGACCGCCAAAAACGGCTCATTAATGCTTTTGGTCAAATTAATTTTGCGTCAACTAGGTGTAAATAATTCCCTATAATGTTGAGATAGTGACCAAATCAGTCGCACCCATTGCACCATTGGCCTTTCCCCATTTGCTGCGAAATTCTGTTTCATGAAATGTGTGCATTGCTTAAAAGTTGCCCATGTAATTTTAATCCACGTTTAATAATTCAACCCATGCCTCTTTTTTTTCGCCAACATGGTGATTCTGGTATGGTTTTGTATAGATTTTAGCATAACAATGGAAGGGAGGGGGAGAATAGGGCTGTTTGGTGGCGCCCCCGCTCGACGAAATGCTGCAACTAACCATAGGAGGCGCTATGGGGCGCTCACACGTGACATAATCTACGTGAAAGTTTGTTCCTTAAACAAATGAGTAATAAAGAAACATAGATGCAGAAATACAGCAATTTTCAGAAAGGGTGAATCAATCATCCTTTCTGGTAATTTCTTATGAGTGTCAGTAAATAATACTTTGTATTGCAATATACACGTGCATATATTAAATACCTATAGGCTTTGAAAACAATGTATAGGAGATTTAAAATTACTGAGTTCAAAGGCTGAGTCCAGACGCCCTAACCCATTTGACAGTTTTCAGTTGCCATGCAGTGTTATGTATAAATAAGGACTGTTTTTGTGACAACCGTTTTATAGCTCTAAATGGAGGAGGGAAAAAACTTGAAATTTCTGCTTTCATGCCATATGCTTTCCGTAATCTTGCTTATGAAATTCTGATTTATTTGCCTCCCGCAACACCTTAAAATTTATTTTATTCTTTTGCATATCCTCTTCAGTCCATTAATAGAAAACGAAAAAAATGCTACAGCAAATAAAAGCTGATATCCCGATGATGAATGCCAAGGCATGTGTCGCTATATATACATGTGTACTCGTATATATAAATTCAAAGTAGAAAAACAAGCGTGCTGGAACGTGGTTTATTTGCGTTTTATGCAAATTCAGGGGTTCCTTGGCAAGAAAATAGCTTTTTGCCCCTATTTTTTTTTTTCAACGAGCAACCATGCACCTAATGTGCCTTTTTTTCTGGAAAACATTGGGCCCTGTGGTGATATATCCTTAATCATTTTTTCGTATCATTGCCACCGTTGAAACTCCCCTTCCCACCCCTTATATCACCTGCCCAAAATAGATTCCATTGTGTGCCTGTGCTCCTTAATCATGGCGTTAAAGGGGGCCTGCATGGGCTGTGCGAATGAATATTAATGATATTGCTAGTGGATTTAAATTTTCATTAATGTTCAAGTGGAAGTGAACCCTAACTTGATTAGGTTTTCTTGCAGCTGTATACAATCGCTGTTAAACTCTTGATGTTTTTTTTTCCTCCTTAATTCTCTCTTTGGATCTACCCACGCGTTCACCCCATGCAACCACCATAGTCGATATACGAATCATGCTGAAAATGCAGTAGTTGAAATCATGCGGTTTTACTTAAATTTAGACATGTGGGTGGGTTAGGCTTAAAATGAATTTAATTTAGATTGCTTGAAACAATGAAAATATATAATGCGCAACTATAATTAAATTCATATTGAATATTATAAGGGTATTGATTTGCAGCTTTTCTGCTAAATATTTTAAGCTGAATAACATGTTGATCGTGCTTAACTATAGTTTAAACAATTAATGCAGGTCTTTAATAGCCCCTGATCCCTTTCAATATATATTTTTCCATTAAGTATAACTGTATACGACAGTGGGCAACAAATTTGTATACACATTTTCCAAATTTTCAATTCTTGAAAACATTATTTCATGTAATGTACAACTCGTGTGTCACGTGTTTATACAAACAGGTGTAAATCATAGTTTACGTTCACAATTAATTCACCGTGTTTAAATGTTATGTAGGTTATATATTTCGGAGTATGTATATTTTACATCAGAAATATATTTGCTTTTAAGTAAAATCTGCATATATATATATATGTAATTAAATGCACCATGCACTTAACAAAAGTGCTGGGTTTTTAACGCGCATTTTATAAGGTTCTCAATGCTACTATATAACTGTGAGATTTTGGGCAAAGTTGTGCACTCTAACCAATTAAACCGATTTGTTTGATTAGAGCTGTGCTGGACTTTCACTTTTATGATATTGGCAGCGCTATATAGATGTAGAGGCCTGCAACTGACGCTTTGTTTCAATTTATTCGCTTTTAACAGTTGAATTTATGGAGTGGGTTTTCAATTTATGAGCTGGTAAACGGCAGCAATTGGTTCAATAAACAATATTAAACGCTTTTGGTTATAACCTTTCTCTCGAATTAGGCGTTTTGTATCATTTGTTGGCCGATTTTATTACACCTGCGGTTGAGTTTATTATGGCACTTCCAAAATTGGGTATTGAATTATTAATGGAAGGCGATCGTTTGGCGAAACTAAGTTCAATTACTCGCACTTAAGTTGGAGCGCAATTAAATAAATATATATATATATTTAGTTTGTCGCGGTTCACAATACGTCTTTTTTGTTTGGTGGGGGGTGGATATGCTTCAAGAGGATGTGCTATACTTGTATAATTCTATATATTTTATATTGTATACAGTACATTTCATATAAGGATAACAAAACTGTAGGCTTGAAGACTTCCATCATTTAAATTATATATCTTAGTCAACATGCTATATTTGAAAACGTAATGTTGGTGAATATATTTTATGTATATACAGGGTGTCCACCACCCTTGAAAGTCGGAGGCTGACATTTCTATTGACTGTCTTTGTATTGGCGGTGAACTGCATGTTTAGAAAAATTGCAGACTCTTTATTATAATTGTGGTATTTAGTCGTGGTCCTTAAGCATTTAAGAGATAAGCATTGACATCTTTGAAATATGGTTAATTGAAGTACATGTGCACATGGTCACTATATACAAAATTCAAATTAATTTGACTTTTCTATTTCGGATTCAAAGGTGTTTGTTAAATCGATTACCAATAATTATAGGACTTTTTTATTTTCAGAATTCTGAAATTAACCCATGACTTATACCAATGGCATTGTTCGTTATAATAATCTACAACACCTTTGTGAATGACAGGCCTAATGATTATAGTATATGCATTGAATGTTTTGCAATTTAAATTTCCAAATAACCGCTGTTAGCGAGGCTATAATTTTTTTTATTAAAAGTGTTGGGGGTTATCAAAGTACTTAAATGTAATTACACATTTTTCTGATGTCCTGTTATGAAACGCCCTCCCACACAAAAGCGACGAGCAGCGCCCACTGGCGGGCATTTCTTCAACCAATTGCGACAGTGGTAATAGACCTACAGGAGTAACTCGTAGAAATTGCTCACCAGCAATTGGTCAGCATTTGGTACTGACAAAGAGTTATTATTTCCGTTATTGGTCGTTTTATTTTTTTACGATTTCATTGGTGAGCATCAAAAAATATGAAATTGATAAACAATTTTCTCTTGTAAACGCCGCATTCTCGTCGTTTATTTTCACGTCAAATTCAGCTATTAATTGCCCGTTATTAATGGTGAGTTTTATTGCTTTTGATAACTTTCCCTGCCGTAATAACTTAGGAATTTCGCGATATATAATTGAGGGTTTGTGTGGGTATTGATGTTTGATGGGTAATTGTGGAGTTCTTGCGCTAATGTTCACCATACCAACTCATAATTCCACAAAATGAGTTTGTATACGAGACGAAAGTCTAAATAATGAGCTTAATTATACCATAAATAGGTAAAAAAAACCGTGGGGTGAATAAGTTTGGTATCCTAAGAAAACGTCCATAACGCCTCTAGGAGCCGTGTCCTGTTGTAACTATAAAAAGATTTTAGGGTGTTTTTTATGGTTATGTCTCGAATGCCTTTAACCTTTTCTTTAACAGAATTCAAATGGGATGCTCTGACACCTATTTCGGTAACACTTTTACCAGACTGGGATTGCCCTTAAAAAACACCTTGTATATTGTGCGCAGGAAACGTCTAAATTATGCCCTAAAGGTTCAATCGCGTTTTTTTTTTTTCAGGTGTATTTTTATGTTGGGCAGCCGCCTATAGGATGGTCAATTACTGACCTTTTCCCCCCTGTACGCCTTCTGTTTTGTCTGCGATTTTATAATAGCTAAGGAAATGGGTCAAATTTCGGCTGTTTTATGGCCCACTTTCTGTTTCTATTTACGTAACGAGAACATGTCCAAAAAGTTTGCATGGCTTTGTCAAAAATTAGAAAAAGAGAAGGGGACCTAAACTTGACATTAGATCACCATGGGCTTTTGGGGGAAAAACCTCCTCAATTTAACTTGTTTATGTGATGAAATTAATGTGTAGTCGCGCATGCTCGTTTAGGGGTATCGTTGGGAGCTACTTTTGGACATAGGAATATGTTTGGGCTATAAGTAAACATTATGGAAATAAGACCACTTACAGAATGACCAAATATCCAATGTGTCTATATATTTATATTATGTCCACTTTATGTTATATCCGTATGTACACTTATCACTTGTATTTCAATGTATATGCACTGTTTTTATAATACATGAGATTTTATTCCATACTTGGACATAAAATGTCATATATGAAAATATCTTTTACGGACATACAGTATCTATGGGACGTATAATGACAAAGATATAAAACATGGCGTTTTATGTCGGTATATATGGAAGAAAAGTTGAACTTATAGACATATGGACATATAAGTGGACGCATAGGCATATATAATTTTCACAAACTAGATGTAATTTTCACAACCGTATATAAAAAATTTAAGTTTCAGACTATGTTGCTATAAGCTGCTGATCATAACAAAATATTGACTTAATGTTTTCGTTATAGCCTATTCGTATGATGCGCTCAATAATGTTCAGACAACGAAAATTTATTTGCTTTCAAGTTATTTGGCATGTGTGTTATCTTTTATGGCGTTGTTTGCATCTCTAACGGTATTTTCATAATCTGAAACGCCATTTTCTTTATCCCCCTTCGCTTTTCAATGGCTTTTCTCATCATTTTATTATTCCTTTTATGTTCCCCTGGTGGAGGAATCTTCCTTTGTCATGGATATTGTTGGATATTCCCATCTATTATACTGTAGATAGGCTTTGTCTTCGCAAATATGTTAGGCCACCTTTAAACCCTCATGTATATGGACCATTTATCAGAACATGATGCTTAAAATACACTGGACATATTCGATAGTCATGTGCATTTTGATGATGTATATGCTTTTGATATTGTGTTTACGAATTGTTTTTATCTATAAATTCAACTCGGTATCATTCTGAAAACATGAGAGTATACCATGTTATACAATTAATATTAATGGAAGGTATACTATATATTTATCACTTTTAAGGACACCAGCATCATTTGGGAGACATTTTTTAGAAATGTATACTAAACCATGCCATGCATGGTTAAAGATGGCGTCACTGAGGATATACCATTGCATTGTCTGAAAGTTAAATTTTCTTAAGAAGTCCCCTTTTTTAGCTTATATATAAATACATCCGGAATGTTTTTTCAAGAAATGGAAATTCTACAAATACTTTTCTTTGGAAAAAAATGGCGTTGGTTGCGTGTGAATTAAAAATAGACATGTCTATTATACCCTCGTCTTGTCGCCTTTATATAGGGTTCTGATCGACGGCGTCATCGGCTTGTCTATACGGCGCTTCTCCTTGATTTATATACATTCACGAAACTGCTCTAAATGTGCTAAAAGTTCATTGCCACCTGGTGTGTATTTGTGCTATTTTCATGTTTTATATTTAAAATCTGGAATGGGATGCGTATGAGAAAAAAAAGGAAAAGGCGAGATTTTTCCCTATGGCCTCCCGTGATCTAAATGGAAGTGCTGTGTTTTATAACAGTGATGCCTATTGGTCACGTGTGTTTCCGCGCACATTCTGTATACATACCCAACCCCTCGAAACGATCGATTTTCCGCCATGAAAGCAATGAGTAATGTTTTCAATTACACCAAACACCCATTTCCTTCCTCCTTTTGGGCCTCTCCTCATAGACCTTAGAGGCTCCAGTCATGCTCTGCGCATGCGCGGATGCTTATCGCGTTTCCGATTCCCCTAGCGAGTATTCTGGGCCGTATTTAGACGACAAACGCGATTGTTTCGTAAACAGATTCGCCTTATTTTAATTGAAAAAGAAGGACTCATTCCGGGGATTCTCATGGCCATCGCATTTGCATATTATAGCTGCCAATTTTATACATCCCCTCCCCTCCCCCCCAATCACCAAATTTCCCTATTTTTAATCTGGTATGAACTTGTGTCCTGCATTATTTACAGTGTCTACATTAATTGAAAATTTGGTATACTGTGGTACATAATGTTGTATACTTACGTGTGTACTTAACAACGTGCGATAAATACTGCATGGTGTGGTCCGAAATACTTTTGAAATGAGCTAGGCCAAAAAGTATTTGGAATGATGCATGCACTTAAGTGTTTGACAGGAAAAATTATATACGGCGCAAATATGGATATATGTAGTGCATTGTAAATTAGATGTGTACATACTGTATGGGAAATTGCATGCATTGAGTACACATACTGCACATGAGAATTTGCATGAGTACATATTGTATAGGAAATCCCACGAGTAATCTGCAGTATATGGGAAATTCCATTGGTGCATGTATACTGTGGGCTATGTTAAATGCCATGGGTGCATATGCATAGTTATGGAATGAATGTTTCATTTTCATATAAATGGCCATGTATATGCATGCGAATGTATGACATGTGCACGCATGTCCATATAACTTCATAAGTGTCCACTTTATGCATATTATATGTCCATATGTGCACTTGTTCGTTTCTGCATGCATTTCAATATGCGCAATATTAATACTTTGAGCAATATAATCAAAGCCCATTGTTTTCTTCCATGATGGACAAAACGCCATATATGTTCATGAATATTCCAGACATAAGAATATGATATACGAGTTATATTCTGTTATTTGGTGTAGACACGGTACCCACAATATTGTTCATTTATTTACTCATAATTATTTTTATGAGCTAAAGTTTTCTTTATTTAGAAGTGTTTGATGTTATTATATAGTCGATTGCCTTAAAAATCATGTGAAATAGCACTTATAAACAGTGTGCGAAGTTTATCACAATATAAATCATGAATACTATATTTGCAAAAAATAAGGACAACAATAAAATGCAAATCTAATTCTCAAAATCTTTACATTTTATATTTAAATCTGATACGAGAATTATAGTCATGAATTCATGTTGCTTAAGTGCAAGCATAAAATTATCCAAACGGAAATATATATTATGGCACGCAAAAGCACAGTTTTCTTGACGTACAATTTATTGTCGTAATATATTTGCTTTTATCAGCTATAAAATTAAGCTGTTAAATCGTCTAGCCTATACTCCCGACTATATGCGTGCAACGCCTTGAATGTATATGAGTAATTATAGCCTTGTAATTTGTAATTGCCATAGCTATAAGCTTATATATCTTTTCTATAGTGCATGTATACACAGTATATATGCTCGACTAGACCAGCTTTATTTACCAAATATGGCCCATTTTTAAAGTTTACAAAGTAAATGCGAGTTAAAATAATTCTCTAATGATTTAGTTAATATAACGAGCTTAACACGTATACATAAATATCCAATTAAAGTTACCATAACTGCAGAAATATATACCAAAATATTGCATAAAACTACAAATTATATGATGCTTGCATTTGCATGCATGATGCCCGTTGCATGGTTATACAAAGGTGATGAATTAAATTAGTTTAAATAACTGTATTAAAAACTGCAAAACAAAAACATAATGAACGATGCCCTATATTACAAATCGTTTCATTGCATAATTTAATATTGCTACATTTCAATTACTGTTGTATAATGAATGTAGAAAGAATCACGTATATACAATCTGGACGTATAATTTCACGTATACTTGTCTTAAGTATCGCATATAATGAACTTGGTTCTCAGTTTCGCAGATATGCGATCTGCATGCGTAAGTAGCAAGTGTATATATTTACAAGATTTCGTAATTATATATTTATTAAGTGGTACAATTATGAGTATAGAAATTGATCACCATTAGGACTAATCCGTTTAGCAAGGCTTATCAAATGTTTTTTTTTATACTCCTGGCACACGAACCTATCATAAATATCAATCCCATCCTGCTTCTGAATGTCGTTATTATTTCTATAAAATTTGTTATCGTATTCATTAAGGCCTACCGCGGCGATGGTATCGATTGGAAAATCCAAAATGGCGGCATATTATAAGAGGGCTGTTTATAGCTTTGGACGCCCTCTTTACTGCTTAATTGATAGTCAAATAATTTCGTTGAATTAATGGCGTGTTACTTACCGTTTAGGCGCAAAATGGTGATCTGAAGAGCGATTTTTCTTGCCACTACTATAAAATTATTCGGCTTAGTATCAAGCAAAACTAAGATGTCGACTTTTGGCACAAAGGAGGCCGGCTGGCATTTCCTAAGGGTGGGGGTAAGGGGGGAAAACAGCCAGGGGTGGAGGGGTCACGTGACAGGGCATTGGACCGATTGGTCGTCAACTCCCCTAGCTATTGACAACGCTGTCCCAGGGATGGGCTTAAAGGACAGGTCAGTGGACGAGAGGAAGCTCGAAACATGGCCGCCAGACGCCATTTTGTTTTTGTCAATATAAGCCTTGTTTATTATTGGTGACCATGTAAAAAAAAAAAAGAAAATGCAATGCGAGGCGAGTATAAACTTTATTAAGCTTTGATGTTTGATAAAAGAAATAACTTCACACAACTATACATTTTTTTTTGCTAGCAGCTTTTTTATTCGTTACATGAGAAATCAATATAAAATTCTTACCGCGTATACTGATGAGAGCGACTACGTTATATCCAAAATCGAATACATTTATAGGATATAAAATTTTGCTTTTTGTTTTTAACTTTATACGTTTTACTCAAATTTATAAAAAATGATTCGCATTAGACCTTAATTTCAAGTTCATCTTAAAAAATTCTTGTTATTCCTATATATAAATTCTTTAAAGTTCAGAATTGAAGATACAACCCATGGATTACAGCGTCGTTGTCAATTTAGGCGTATACGAGTCTTGGAAACCTGCAAATAATTTAAATAATTTTGTTTTAAAAAGTTAATGTCATATTAGCAACATCGTTTTAAATTATTTTAACATGCATCTGTTCACCAATTTTATAATTTGGTCATCACAGTTTATTGAACAATGCGCAAAGTGTAACAAGTATACAAATAAGATGGTTGAGCAAATGTTTATATTTATTGTGCACAATAAATATGTTTAGCCCTTTTAACGGTCAATTACATATTACCGGAGCTGTTCTACCTGCCAAAGTTATATAAATTTGACCATCATATATACTTGTCGAATGCTTGTATATTAAATTTATGCTGCATTTTGCGTGCAACCCTTTTGCAAAACCTGCTCATGGAATATTTGAATTTATTGTTTTATATTTGAAAACAAATTATAATTTATAAAATCGTTCCGGATGTACTGAATTCAGCCAAGCAAAAAAGTCAGCTGACGTGACCAATGACAGGGCCACACATGCTGTTTGTAATAAATTCGCATCCATTTTTCATCTTTTAATTATGGTATGAGGTCTTAAACTCAAGCGTTGGCTATACTTTGTATAAATCTATTGCATGAGTGCATATATTCATCAATTTCGATCAAGGTTTTTTATGTGCTTTTAATTGTTATTTTAAGTTTCTTTTTTTTACGAAACCTTCAGGATAAGGTTATCGCACTATCAGTTATAAACATAAAAATAATAATTGCATGATGATGACAGACTTTTAATTTTGTCAGCCGAGCAGTGCATTATATATAATACAAAATATACATGCCGTTTTTTAATTATAAAGGACTATTTTTTAAATATGAAAATGTATACATTTGTGTTCTTAAAATGCTGTGTATATATTTCCTATCCGCGTCGGGTTGTATAACAAAACAACAAAACCTATTTTTTAAAACTTGTTTAGAAAAATGTGTGACTCTTTCAACAAATATTGTGGTAATTATTCATGAGAGGAGTCCTTAAAAATGTGTAGAATTAACCTTGGAATCCTTGAACTTTTCCAGCAAATTTCTACTAGACACCCTGGAATTGTGTAAAAGTGCATACAGTTGAACAGATATAAGACACGCTGTATTATCCCATCCTCTTCTGCTAACCCCTCCTTAGTATGCGTCATCCCCCTTCTTCCAATCTTGGAAGTTCAATTGTGAGTGCTATTCCCAGAGGGCAGGGAAGTCGCTTTCGGTGCCATAGGGATTACGTTGAATTACGTGTCCTGGCGGGAACGCGAGGTGGGGCAAACGACCCTTCCCTTTTTTTCAACATTTTAGGGTTTCCAAGTCAGTGTCATTCCCATCTGCCTGCTTTCTTCTTCACTTATGTGTGACCCTTATTTCGTTACCCCCAATAACATATTTGCCCCCTGTTTTTCGGTCTTTTTTGGCTCTTTTTTTCCTTCTATATCGTCTCTGTTATGCGTTCCGATATCACCAGGGGAAACATCCGCCACGTCACGACCAGATTCTTTGAAGTTGAAATTGGAGAGTTTTACTGGAATCCACGCTGAATTTCAATAAATAAACAAAGCAGGGATTTGAGGAACACATGTCCCATAAACCGCCGATCTATTTATGGTTTTAAGGCGCTTTGTGCGACCTCAGCCGTATACAATGTGATGGCGCTGCAGTACATCCATAAACACAAACTCATCATGTTTTAACAAATGAATATTTGCAAAGTTTATTTACTCACAGGAAAAATAATTCGTTATATACTAATCCAGCTGTTTTGAAAATCCAAATTTGGGTGTGTATTTAGTTCCACAGGAAATAGATGACGCTAGTGTTTGACTACAATTGCATGTATAACATGGAAACTTTAATTGAGGCAGAAATTGATAAGAATATACCTGCACCTGTTAATCAGAAAGTAAAAATGTGGTCATGTATTGAACACTTGCATGCATAAGTTTTATCTGTTATATTCCACAACTTCGTGGAATTATTTGATATACAATTTAACTCTGGTAATTAGCTCCTAGCTGAATATACAAGTGTACTATTTTGAATATGTATGGCTATCAAAGATTGTTGGCAAATTTTGTTTACGTAATTGGTAGTCCTTATCAATTGTCGAAATTGGTAGTCCTTATCAATTGTCGAATTAGGACAACAGGGAGTTGAGGGAAAATCCCAGCTGCACGCAGTTAGATTAAGGATAATTATAATTTAAGCGTCTTTTATCCTATTGGGACAGCTATTGTTCGTACTTATAAGTTTTATATAGAATTTTGTAAGACAGAAGAAAGTAATTTATTAAGAAAGATGTGCGCTAGACAGGTGCTAATCCATCTTGGTTAAAAAAACGTCGGGAGAAATAAGAAGATGGATTGCAAAATGGTGTCAGACAGACAACGCAGGAGCCGACCAACGATGGCACATGCGCAAATTGCATTGACGAAGAATTTTAGTGAAGGTCACCAATACCTTGGAATCTTTAAAAACAAAAAGTCGCATTGCATATCTATTACTATAAGGGTGGTCCACTCTATAATACCCCCTCTCAACCTGGAAAATAGCCGAAAACGCGTTTTAAAAATAATTCGGAATACTTGAATATGCGCAATGGAATCCGGTTATGGAACAGACAGCCGCGCGCATTCGAGACAAAATTCAATGGAGTGTAACAGTAGTTATTAATGCTTTCTTCGCTTATTTAAGCCAAAATGATGCATTTAATTGGGATATGAGGCTTGTCAACAAGACATGGCCGTACGTTTTTTTATGCAATACCCTAGCTTTATGTAGATCAGTTGTTCTACAGGTGTGCCGCTAACTGAAGTTATAAGGGTCGATAATGCTTATTGCGGTCTCATGAATTTATCTATATTTCACTTTTCGCATTCACTTATGGCTTTTGTTTAAAAATTAAATATTTGAAATTGGACATGATATAGTTGATATAGCAACCTTTTTAATGGCTAACTTTGATATTTTTCTGAAACGCATCCAAACTCGCAGCAAATAAGGATTTATCATTCGAATAATTGGCATATCAATTATTTACATTTCAGTCGTATGGTTGTTACTTTTACATGTTAAAAGATATACCTTGTTGGTCAAATGTCTGCAGCCCCGCATAGGTTACTTTAAAAACAGTGAAGAATTTGTTTAAAGTTATTGTGCACAAACATATAGAAAAACAATTTGAATTGTTGCCAGGGAAATACAGCGATTATTTAAATGTATGCAATAGTGATTAAGTACTTGAGAATGACCATATATTCTCCACATTCGGAAGGTTTTAGTATGCATCTGCTTGTATACTCGCGGTTTTAGCACTGGCATATGCGCCTATGGAATCACAGCTTGTGAGCATTGGCTGAGGGTTGGCTACTCCCATGGATGAAGCGGCTCTGGGAGGACCCTTGTCCTTCTTGCCTTTAGTTGTTATTGGATTTCATGCCTTTTCACACAATGGGCATTGTTTTTAAAAGGCCTATAACAATTTTGTATACTATATGCATTACATTCCAACTAATATTTAGAAAAAGCCGTATACTTTAAAAAGAATGTATATATTTCCAAAACTTATTATTGCCAAGTGCCGTATCAAAAGAAATTCGAACGTCCCCGTGCTGAAAAATTATATAAATGCGAAATGTATATATGGACATATGAAATATATCCATATATATATATATATATATATATATATACATACATTCATTTATGTGCATCGTTTCTTTATATATTACATGTATAATGTATACGTGTATTAATATAGATATATAATGCATATATCTATTAATATTTTAGAAATAACAAGCCATGTGCTTACATGTTTATAATTACTATATGGCCATAAATGTTTCCAAACATATTGATAATATACGTATATGGTCATATCTTCCACCTGGGTCACCATGCAGTTGTTATCACTTTCGATTTTGGAATCATTCTATATATTTACATTATTTTAACATAATAAACTGGAGAAAACATAGATTACATATGCGGTTATTTATAAATTATAAACATATCTTAAAACAAAAATATATCTAGGAATATATTTAGTATATTTCAACTGTAAATGTATAATGACGTTAGCGTCTCCTTGACATGGCCTCCAAACTGTATATTTTGTTATTGGTCGGTATATATACAGTTAGGAGGCATATTTCATATTTTTGAACGTGTCTTGAAATTATCCCCCTAATTTCTCATAGGATGATTGACGTCCGACATGTTTTATGGGTGTGCCTTGAAAAAAGTGGCATTTCCGAAACGTCCGTTACTACATTTATCAAGCTGATGTATGAAATATCTCGATGACCTTTGAAAATGGCGTTTAATTTATCAAGTGCAGGCGTGCCTCATGAATACGTAATGGTATTAAATTCACGTCTTTCATACTATGGATTATCTCTTGACAATTCTAACTAATAAATTACGCAGTTGTATACAAGTCAGAACATGGAAATTGCATTTGCTCGCGATTGACACAACTCATGCAACGTGCACGACCATTTTTTATGAAGGGCATGCGTATTGAGGTTAATATGCCTGCATTTATCTAAATTTCATCACAATGGAATTTTAGTAAAATAATATATATTTCGTGTAATCTATTGAAACAAATTTTCAGTATTTTGCAATAAGTTTTCTATTTTATTAAATCATTTCCAAGTTTTGGAAATAATTCTCAATGTAACTATGTTTATGCAGTTAATTGTATGCAACTTGTATACATATATACTTATACACATATACTTAACATTTATATACAGGTTATATGAAACAGTTAAGTCGACTACATACTTGTAAACATGCACATGCCGAAACAATTTGTTCTCAATTGATCCCAAGATGGTGCTCTCAGCTCACGTGAACGCTTCTAACCAATGAGCTGTAAGTGTCCATAAAAGCTGTGATTTGTGCGCTATTAAGTGGGCAATTTAGTACGAATTGGCCAGTCGTTTATTCGAAAGCTTCTCCAGTTTTCTCAGATAAACGTGCTTGCAAAATTTGTTTTTCTTTCCCCCTCTTATCCGGCTCACCGGCTTAACCGACAGTCTGAGAGTGTAAAACTTTTTCATACGTCATAAATGCTGTACATACAAAAAAAGTACATAGATATAAATCATCTTGTAAATATGTTACTAGTTGCATTTTATATTATTATCATAATAAAACTATTCCCTCTCCCTTAACCGACCAACATCCGGTCTATATAACCATGCACGAGTGGTTCTTCTAAAACAACAATATACTATTTTTCTCTTTTATATTTAAGAATACAAGTAATATAATTTTAAACACTGATTCATAAAGTGTTGACATAGAAAAAAATAAGAAATTAAATGGAAAACAAGATTTGTTGAAACCGCAGCTGTGAATTAAATCTTCTTAATTACCATGGAAGAAGGCGAAATTTTGCAAATGGTTTCATTTGTTTAAACTGAAACATCTTTCGCAACACTCATCAGCATTACATTTTTGGAGAAAAAAATAAGCTTAGTATGAAAAAAATAATCATCTTTTTCTTTGGTGTGGTTTATCAACATGGTTTTTGGTTTGTTTTTACGAGCTCGTAATCTATATACGTGCGTTAAAGCAAGCAGGTTACTGTCTGTTATGCAATCAACTTGACTGCTTACTATATACAGCTTCATCTTCGTCGTATAAATTTAACCAAAAAGATAGGATAACCCTTTCACTTTTTATGATGATGTTCAACATTTTATGACCAGCTTCCTCAGCCGTATCTCAGTGAGGAAACTGTCGCGATTTAAAACATATTTATGTTCTTGCAAAAAGGTACCATGTATAATTTGCAGAGTTGTCACGTTTTTATGGTGCTATATCACCATTTCTTACATTTAATATGCTCTTATGTTAATTCGATGGACAGTGACGAAACCCGACACAATTTAAGTGGGCAGTTGAGGTTTTTTGATAAAAAGCCGGCCTATAAGTTAAATATAAAAATTTACTATTAATAAGTTGAAGGACATTTTTGGTTTCGGAATTTAATGTTATTTGGGATGAGATTTTAAAATAAACAAATACAGCTTTATATAGTACAACCCCTCTTATCCGCCCTGGTTGAGATTAGAGGTTGGACGGTTAAGCGAGGAAGCCGGTTAATCCGGAGTTTATATATAAATAATAATAACAATGAACTGCACTTAGTAACAAATTTATCATATACCTTTGATTGATTAGTAATTAGCATATTTACAAAATTAATCCATGTTTTTTAAGTCTTCGTTAACTTGTAAGCTTATTTAAGCGTTGCTAAACAGCGATTGAAGTATTGCTTTTTATTTGTCAATAGTCCGCTGCACAAAACTCCCGCCTTGCACCAATTTCGTACTGCGCATGCGCTGCGTCATTTTTATCGATTAGTTTCCCGATTCACTCTATAGATGGCGATACTTGCGTGTCCTTAAAAGGTTGCTGCTGAGCTAAGAATTCGTTTCAGCCTTAAGGACTTAACCCGTTGCGCCTTCTCGCGGCTACCGGTGACATTAGTTTAAGCTTTAGTTGAGCACTTTGCCGCTGGGCGTCTCCACCGTGATTGCAGTTCGTGTTGGTGGATTATACAATGGAGGGGAGGGAAGAGGGGATAAAAGCCTGCTTGAGGAGGGGTGGGCTATGACGTCATTAATGGGGCCTAGTAATGGCCGCCCTCATCCTCCACCAGCTTTTTCCTTGTTCATTTTACGACTGTTTCGACCTTGCTGCTTTCTTTGTTTTTACAAAAATTTCATTGCAAATAAACGCTTCGAGGGATGGAAGAACACGTTTAGAGTGTACCAAATGTAATGAGAACATTGTTTTCGTTTTTTTACGATATTTTGTCAACTATAGGACTTGTGTGTTTATTCGGTTATTTTGTCTAATGTTGCGGTGAAACATATACATGGGCTCATGTTGGACGGATTTTTAATATTTGAAAATTTATATCTATATATTGATAAGTATCAACTCTGATTGTGTTTTGACCATATAAATCAACTGGTCATTAATAGAAGGCAACCAGTTGCACTAAGCAGCTGTGAATTGCAATTACTGGAAAATTGACAATATACATTTTAGAAATATTGACATTTTAAAACATTTTGAACATTTGAAAAATGTAATTTGAAATTTCTTCATTATTCAATTTTAGCTCCTGAAAAGTCATTGAAAGTTAGAAGCATGAATTTTATTGGAAATTCCATTTCTATATTACGTTAGGAATAGAAAAAGTAGTTGTGAAAATATTTTAAAAGACTTTCATATATAGTATGTATATTGCACCTCTTCTGTTTAACAATCATTAAAATTCAAAACGATTGTTTGGTGCAATGTCTGAAAAATATGAATATCTATGTTTCTACTACAGAAACAAATGGCTTAACGTTTCACGTCCTTAATTGAATTGGGCTGATTTAGTAACACGAAATGACAGATTACCCTGATAATTTTATATACAGTTAGCTCGTAATCTTAACGATTACGTGTCGTGTTTTTCCTACGAGTTTCGTGTTTCTGCCAGTGAAAAATAATGAGGAAAGGGTTAGCCAAACGGGCCATTTGTTTATGATTACGCGACTAAAGCCCCAGATTGTTTCTTAATTAGATGGCTTCTGGATAAGGTATTGCTGAAGAAAATCCTTTTTTTTCCCCGACTTAAATCCATCCTCAATTTAAAGATGATGGACCATGGACCACTCGTGATCTCGTTTAATTCTTGCCACGAAGGAGATAAGCTTTTTTCCACATGAGGCCGAGGACTTATCTTCTTAGACCTATCTCCTTATGTTGGGCACCAAAAGTTCAGGGAGAATACCCAAGTTGTACTAAACTAAACCATAGAAGAAAGATGTTATAGAATTTATCTGATGTAACATCATTTTGTATAAGCTTTATAAGTGCTTTATATTCTATATGGTTTAGGCTGTTGGCAAAGTGGACCCACACCACATAGGGTTTAGTCTCTGAATTTAATATGCTTATACCAACGTTCTAATCAATATACAAATTGTAAAATTTAAATAGAGATGAGATTTATGTGACGTATTTGTAGCAAATTTCTACAAGTGGAATGGGGCCTCTGTCTTACTGCCCATTTTGAAGGGGGTTACCCAGCCATGGAGGTGCCCAAGGAAAAAGGTTTTTTTTGTCTCGTCATGAGTTTTGTGCCTTTGAATGCATCCAAATTCATCTCATTGTCTCCTTAAGGATTAAGATTACTGGGAAGAAATACTGTTACCGTTGGCACATTAGCAAGACGTAATGATAAGACTTAAGCATCCGAACAAACGATCGGTGTAATAACTGTCGCCGAAATTTATTTCCTTCATTTTGTCATTGAAATTGCTTCGGATGAATCATTTTGAAACACTTGAATTATTCGTATTTAATTTAATCCCCATGTCCTGAATCGCCTACAGCTTTTAAGGCTGAAATTTCTGTTATTTCTTAAGAATTATAAAGCTTATATCTGCTTCATGGAAATTAAAATTTTGTACTGGGAATAGTGGACTATAATCGTTGTTCTTCACACTTTTAAAGGGCGGAAAAAGTTAGGTCACGTGATGCAGGTGTTGAAAACAAAATACTTTTAGGTTGAAGGGTTGTATAATACATGCAGCTGTCAGGGTACACGGAGTAAATGGCGGGAATTCTTTAACAAAACGTTCGCTAAAAACGAATAGCTAGGCATGGTCAGAAGTTATTTTAGGGATCTTTTGAAGAGCCACAATGGCCGAAGTGGTCAAACTTTTTAGCTCGAAAAACATTTTACGACCCAACTCGGGTATTGTCTCCTCATAATTGGCAGTAATTAGCGCACTGATTGTAACAAAGCTGCTTTGTTAAAACGCTTTTTGGGACCATGAAAAACCCCCTTGAAAACCGAAAGTGAAGGCCAAAAACGTGTTTTAAAAGCTTTTTTCCCCCCAAAAAAAAATTCGCTTGGGTCCTCTATTGAGTTGTCTTTGCCTTGACAGTGTAACAAGGCTTTCGTCCATAAAAAACGGCCATTACCGGGCCGGGGGTCAATACTTTTACGGCCGTAAAACGATCGTAAATTCCTGCAGTTTAAATGGCGATTGTCAGGTACATGCTTAGGACTGGATGGGCCAGAGGGGTCTCAACGGAGCAAAAATGTGTTGAAAAGTTCGTGTAACTCACGCTGCTCCATGGTTATGCAAATGCATTCCTCACCCACCTAGTTTTAAAAATAGGGGCTCGTTATCACTTTTAAAAGTTTTTAAAGGGCGCTAACTCCACCTCCTTTGTGGACCGAAATCCAACGGTGAAGTATGGCCCTATAGGAGAACAAGAGACCCAAAATTGGTCTGAGATTAACGCGGTCATTAATGTCACCAAAAATGTTGCCATGGGAGGGAGACTGTTTTTTTGTGTGTTGTTTTGTTTGAGGGGCCCCTGTTACGGAGTCAACCTTAGCCCGAGCCTCAGTACGAATTTCTCTGCGTATTTGGATTGCTCGATGAATCTGATGCGCTAATCGTGTTTAAATAGTCGAAATCATGCCATTCAGTCGGTGGTTTTATGTGGAAATCATGTAGTTTTATGGCCCTCAATATATTCATGTTTATTGGCCTACGAATGGCTTGATTAAGCTCTGGAGTGCGCCAGCGTCATTTTCACTCCATATGCATGGTAAGCGTGCCAGTTTGTATTCATTTTCAGGGTTTTGGGGTTCAATTTGGGATTGACGTTTCCTAGAATGGGGCTTTTACTGCTTTTAAATCGGTGCTGTTCCGATGTACAAATACTTGAGATGGGAATTTATATACTGTAGCAATTCCCGGTATTGTGGGAGGTATGCGAGAAATGTACATGTGGTTTGCGTCTTTGAACACATGGGAAACGAAAAGTCAACATGTTTCTGACTCGATGTACATCTGAAAGGATATACATGCAATGCGTGTTGCATAAACTCGTGTAAATATACGTGTTTTGACCCAATGTTTATAAGTTTCTTGATTATGTATTGAGCTGTGGTTTAAAAGTTCAATCTGGGTGCTGTATTTTGTGTAGCACTTAATGCTGAATTTTGAATATTATTCAGTTTGCATTTATAGCATTTTGTTGTTTACATAGGTTGTATATAATGTTGGTAAATACATGTATACTTGAAATTTTAGCAATCGGAAAAATTGAAAAACATCCATTCTAAAAAGTAGCATTACATATTTCTGAAATATATACACACCATACTCGAATTTCTCAAATGCATGCACAGATTGCAATAGTGATGCCTTAAACACAACTGCATGCCTATATATTCACTAAATACCCATCTATAAAAAGCACAATGAATTCCTTGTTTATTTTCGTTTACGTTTTCAAATGGCCATTTGAAGTAGGTGGTGCAAATTTATAACCAAACATTTCGTAAATTAGAATTTTCTTCAAAGTGTCTTCACGTTGTCATTTCTACAAATTATTGCCTAAACAGCAGCATCTCTTTCGCTCGCATATGTTTAGCGTATATTTCGTCGCTGCTCGATATTTAATGTTAAGTTTTCTCTCGGTGGAGCCTCGTCATCACTCATGGGAAATGAAAGGGTTAGTGATATAAGCCTTATAAAATACTCTTGTTTCGCAACGTCACTCACTAAGCTTCTAAATTATTGTTTCAGTATAGCGCACCCATATAGACTATAACTTGGGCGAGGGACGGGTCTTAAAATATACCCCCATTTGCAAACGTCATTTGCATGCGTGCCAATTATATATGGCTGAACCAGAATATAAAAAATGGCGCTGCATGCGTGTTTACTACGAAGTACATTTACATGCTCCCAAATTAAAATTGATTTTTAAGATCCTCGCACTGGATGCAAGCAGCTCCATCACCAACCATCCCTCGGGTCGATATCCAGGGTAGCAACTTGCACAGCGAAATATATACTTTGATATTGGCAGGACAGTTTAAAGCAAAAGTCAACAAAGACCATTGAACCTTTGAAAAACAAATAGGTTTTCAACGATATATATATGGTGCCCATTGCATACAAACAAGAATTTAATATTTTATCGTATACATAACAAGTTGTATATATATATATTTTTTCGAATGCATGTATTATAATGAAATGTAGGATATATATAAGATATATAATGATGTGAAATGTATAATTAAATATACCTGGGTGGAGAAAATTTTGTCACATATATAGTGTATGGGACATGCCATGGACTTGTGATCAAGCATGCTTGTCCAGAAAATGGTCATATGTATATATATGGGATGTCTGTCCATGCATATATCACTTTATATTTATCTCCATACTTGTTTACTTCCTGTTATGTTCATATACTGTATATATGTACACTGATCATTTTAGTATATCAATATACATGTGCCATTAATTCTTGTATGTATACATAACATTGTATAGTTCCATGCAGTGTGTGTATAAATATATAGCCCTATATACTATGTCATCGTGAAATGTTAGATTGTTTGTTAGCACCACATGTTAAAACAGTACAGAATTCTTATATTACTCCATTATAAGGCAATATACATATGTGAGTTTTTACACATAATGGTAACATTTCCGAAATTTAAAACCTGAATAATTTTGGCTTTCATGCAAACTAATTGGGCTGATAATCCCCATTATTTTGTTTTTAAGTCCATTGCTTGTCTTAATGTATACTCATTCAAGACCCTATACATTTCAATTAACACTGAACAGTAAATGCATTTTGCAGCTTAAATTGGATTTATGCCTTGATATTAGAGTAAAAACTTCCTTCCTGCACATATAGTATGTGGGATAAACTTTTGGGATAGTTTTTTTTTTTTCACTAATTCGTTCTATATGAGTAAAAGGAACTGAATGAAATTAATTTTGGCAGGCTTGGCCTTTTGATTATTTAATCCACCTTCGGTGCGTTTTATAGTCTACCCAGATTACAAATAGTCTCTCGGCTCTTTGCAAGTTTCTTCAAGGCGTATAAATTTCCGTATATTTATAGAGCTACTTGTTGCTTTTCTCCTTTATAATACTAATTTGGAAGCTAGCTAATAAGTCCTACAAATTAGTGCAGGAAGCAAAGGTTCGGAGCTGGCTAATAAAACACTGAAGAAACGAGCGAATTTGCTTTAATGTGCCAGGCTTTGAGATAAAGCTTAATGATTTTAAACCTGATCTGCTTTATAAATTATAGAGTCAGCGCGCTGTAGCTCTAAAAAAGTCGAGACTAATTGCTCCCTTCTACATCACTGATCTACTTTTTTCTCATCAAATAGCAAAAGGGTATTCTGTTCACGGTGAAAATGGAGCTATATATAAGCGATGCTTTCTTTGATAACATTTTTCATATGCAGTTTGCAACATCGGTGCCCCACTATGTGCTAACATCAAGGGCACATGCTGACCACCTTATATCGGATGTTTATATGCTTCATATTAATTTTCAAGAATTTATTGAGTATACTCAATAAATTAGCATTAGTTACATTAGTTACATAAATTCTTTTTAATGGTCAAGAATTTATGTAACTAATGCCTTAATGAAAAATTGAATAGCGATTTTTCTACAAATGTCAGGTTTATGCTGAATATTCAGTATATCTGAAGCGTTTCATATGTGTTTGTAGAAAAATCAACAGAATTCATTAAAAATATCGTGTGGTTCATTAATGATATGCTATTATGCACGCAATTGAAATGCTACAAAACTGGCACGAATCTACTTTCAATATCATGGGATGAAAATTAGTTTCATGGGGTGAATAATGAATGTCGACTTCATCATTGATTTTACCATCATGTGAATAAGTATATACCGGTAGTGCAGATAAAAAAACTACTATTTTGTATATAACAGAATATGCAAATGAAACAGTATATACTGTGTGTACATACCTTTCGGTATGGATTTTTTCACGAAAGTGTAATGTAATATTTTAAAATAACCCAACCGTGCAAATTATACTGTATATATTCACTGAGTTTACAGAATGAACGGGGGGAAGGACATAACAATAAGTTAGGTTAACTATTGCGATGTGGCACAATATTGAATGTTATAACGCTACATACTTGAGGACATATAGCGCCATCTGTGCACAGATGGCGATACTAGATATACGTTCTTCAAATTGAATGGGTAACTTAAGGGTATTCTAATGTTCTATGAAATTATTTAACGAGAAATTCTTGACACCAAGAAAACATGATGACCAAAGGTCCAAAACAGCTGATATAAAAATATCAAGTGTATATACTTAAAAGCTGATACTCTGGAATCTCCTTGCCACTATATGCTGCCACCTGGCGGCGGCAGTCGCGTTTCTGCATTGCAACAACGTGTTCTTATCGTGCAATCGTGTATGTTGGATATTTTTATGATGCTGTACATATAGAGCAAATTGTTTGTTGCCACGCGGTTTCTCCTGCAGTGCAAGTGGAATAAACCTAAACTTATTTATGACTCCCGTTTGCGTCTGCATGCCGTATATTGGGTTTCAAAGGCGGTTAAAACAATATCTACTTGATGGCGTAAATACTTGGGGGTGTGCCATGTAACAACTTGTATCTTTTAAGGTTATCAATTATAATGGCCGAGAGATTTCTTTTTCCTCTTCCGTTCTCTTTTCCCCATCACTGAACGCATGAAAGAGTTCAAATTTTTGCTATTAAAAGAGCAATGCCGTCCATAAAAAATAAAAACTTATGGTGGAAAAAAAAATGCCCTCCATTTATTGCATTATGTTGAAAGTTGATTATTAGGTTTATGATCTTATTGTGCTATATTAATACGTGAATGAAACTTTTACTCTACACTTTAAACTGCGCATTTGGTCACATAGCAGTATCTTCCATGTGAGAGACTAGTTAATAGCTCCAACCGGAAGCGCTGATTTTGGCGGATGTGGATGTGCGCACGCGTGCGGGAGTGATTAATTAGTTTTTTTTTATCAGTGGAATAATTTCTGCGTGAATTCCTGATCCTTTTCATTAATGTCGATTAATGGCTGCCATGCAATTTTCACTTCATTTCCTTGGGTATTAGATTTATCGATACACCTTTTTTAGGGATTTGTTTGTAAAAGCAGCTGCTCTCATTTGGATTGATAGGATAAAGGACCAAATCCGTTCGCTGTTTAATGAATGGTTTATTGTCTAATTAATTTGTTTACGAAAGTTTTGTATGAACAGTGAGATGCTTAATTTTTTCCAGTTTTCATATATACTGTACCATACAGTATGTTAATATAAATAACAAGTGCACATACTTGTAACCTAGTACATGTATATAACCAAGACACGCAATTAAAGCAAACATGTGTTTGGAAATAACCAAAAATGTTTTTGGATGAAACTGCTTGGTAAATGCATGATTTACTTCCTTAAATATGGATTTAATTGTTGTTTTGTTGTTGTGGTGAAGAATGAAATGTAGTTAAGTTTCCCTACCTCTCCCTTTGATTTACGAAACCAGCATTCCTAAGCTTATTATTTTTTAAAAGTTTTAAGCTGTGTGATTGTATTACAACAATAATCCATTAAAAACGTCATCAAGATGGTTTGGAGAAAAAAAAAATGAAATTGCGACGAGAGGTCACTGTCTGCACCTCCCCTCATGAAATGCCCTATTTCATTCTTAACATTTTTGACAAATTTCACCAGGCTTCATGTAGTGCATGTATTCGGCTTTAATCATAGTTTGCATTATTTGCAAATTTTGTGCAACCTACTATGTGTTAAACTTTGCCTTCTAATAAGCAATCATTTATTATTGCCTATCTGGCACTGCTGTTATCAATACAAGGTGAATATAGATGCATTTAGATTTGTTGAAGTAGCAATTAAATGTTTAAGTAGGGAGTTAATGTCCACCGCAAGTCATAATGGCTGATTTTAAGCTGAAATACTTAAATTTATTGCTTGTACTGATATGTCGTCCTACATGCAATTTCTCAATTAACTTTTTTTATCTAAAAGATTAACAAAAAAAAGGCATGATGCTTGTTTAACATGGTTGAATATTCAAAAATGTAAATATAGCTTTTCAAATGCAGTTATTATCTTTGGTGTCACATTTCACCACCTATGAATAATATTAATATTCTTTTGCCATATTATTCTGTAAACAAATTAATATTAGCGATTTTAAGGTTTACCAGAAAAAATATCATGACCTGAAATAATATCATTAAACCCAATCCTAATTTGAGACTCGCTTAAATTGTCCAAATATAAGATTGCAAATTTTATGCAATCAAACTAAGACTCTGAAAAAAATATATAATGCGGATAATCAGGTTAAATTCAATATTGTGTGCACTCGTATTTTCCATTATCCAAACGCGAATAGGGCATTTGGGAAATGGAAAAGATATATATTTTTTTAAGGGCCTGCCATCAAATTGAAATAAATTTTTAACGATCAGACAATGCCTTTTATAAGATTAAATTTTCATGACTCTTAAATGTTTAATAGCATTTTTTAATAAACTCGTGATTATTAGGTGTTTGTTGTATTTCCCTTCTCTCATCCCCTCCTAAGTTCCAATGTTTATTTAGCTAAGCCCCGTGTTGGTTTCTAACCTAGATTCAATTTTCAATTGTGTTTATACGATGGCGCTTCAGCCTACGTAATTTGTTTCCAAGATTGAATGCATCTCTCTTGACTGTATTTACACGAAACGCTTTTGCAATGATGTTGCTCAGCGTTTCATTATGCTAAACAGCTCCATTATTACTGCTCAGTGCCGCAGAAAAGAAACATATGTGCCGCGGAGGGCAAAGGGCACTTGGCAAGCAAATGAAATTTGCGATAAAACACCGTGTTATAAGGGCTGTATACATGGCAATCTATTACCACTCCTGACGAGTTGTACCAAACTTTGCTTAATCTAATCGGCTATTATGTACAGCTGGCTTAGACCAATTCCTTTTGTAACTTTTGTTCCATTAATGACCTCCTTTAGGCTAGTAGCTCTAGCCGGAAACTGATTTTGGCTAAATTCAGTTCCGTGCGCGTGCGCACATTCACATTTGTTGAAATCTCCATTTCTGGTTGGAGCTACTAGCCTATACCATGAAAAAGGCTATGTTAACGTCATTTATCTTCCCAGGTGAAAACATTATAGTATATACGACGTATAAACATAAATTCGCATATATGACTATTTGTTTACAAATATGCCATATATGGCATTTTTCATATATACATAATTTGTTCCACCCGGGTTTAGTTAACTTTTTGTTTATTAAAATATACACTATTTTTGAGAATACACGTAGTATAACAACGTAAGTAGCTTTTACATGTACTAAAATTACCAATGCTACTAAAATTCCTGAAAATGTCATCATTTTAGGTCGATTAACTTTCCCCCACTCCATTTACCCATTATGATACTTTAAAAAAGTCATAATTAATAGAGAAAAAACAGATAAAATAAACATAATTTAATGGTAACTAATGAGTGGCTAAAGTAGGCAGAGTATATAAAGCAAAACGTATATGTAAACGTGTAAATCAAGCCTGCAATTGAATATGCTATATTTGTACAGTAAAGTAAACTCATAATTAACATTCATAATTAATTTAACTTCAACTATATATATGAATCTCGAAATCTCATGTAACTCTTTCTTCACGAAATTTTTATAATGAGCTTGTTGGCATTTACTGTAAATGATATAATTTAGCACGCACGCTAATACACTAATTGGATACTACTAATTAATGGCCGGTTGCAAGAGAGTGGGTTATTGTTATTCGACGGTTAAAACTAATTTTTAACGAGCTGTTACAATGGATATTGCGATGAGCATCCGCCAAGTGTGCCTTTCTATATATTTATAAGTATAATTACAGCTTTGGAAATGATTCTTCTGTCATTGCTAATTATACATATGAATTTCATTATTTGTTATCCACCTTCATCTGAAGTCTCTACACCAGATTACCTATGTAGGCTATAAACAAAAGATATTCATTTCTCGCATCTTTAAATTTATTGTAGGTGTGAGTTGAAAACACTTGGTGCTAATGAATGACCCTTGGAGGCCATGCTTCATCAAAATTCTTATATTAAGGGCGTCTGCTTTTAAACGCTTGTTAAACGCCTATAAAGTGCACCTTTTAGTGAGAAGAATTTAAGTTTTGGCTACCCCTGGGCGGACCTGTTTTAGGCATTTTTGTCTGATAGAAAAAACGTTATTCGTACTGAATATTAAATCAAAATCCTTCAAACTAATTATCATTTCTTAGGGCTAAATACAAAATTATATGAACATAATTGGCACAAGCACCCTGCTGGATAAATTACATAGGGCCATATTATGTCCCATGTCCACGTCACAAACATATATGATCATATATGGCGTTTTATGTCCTAGGATAGAATAAAACATTTGACATATGTAACATGTATATATACACTTGTAATTGTTCACTATAGCAGTAGAGCCTCGTTATTTATAATCTTGCAAGCATGATTTTTATCATGATTTTAATGCATCAAATAATTGACCAAGTTCCTACATATGCCATTAAAATATGACTAAACAAAAACATGTAGGTGATGTGAATCAAGTATTATACTTGTGTGTACGCGTATGGAAAGCTATGTATTGACGTCAGATGATTTATTAGTTTAATGACGGATGAAGTTGCAAAGCTGTCAAAACTAAAAATCGCAACCTGGTTTAATTGGAAAATTGTTGATCATTATATATATTGCTGCTCAGAATTTTTCCAATTACAATTTTAATTTATTGCTTTTGACAGCTTTTTTATTTCGCACTACCAAAATTTACAACAAAATAATAAATCTAGTTGTATAATTACATTATTTTCGCATGCTGGGTATAGCTGTACAAGACTTGTTTTGATCCGTTACTATGGTGATTCCAATATGTATTAAAATTGGTCACTAGGTATATAAATTTATACAAAAATAACTTCTAAACTTTGAATTAGTTATTTCCGTTCTGCTTGTCTGGTAAATTGTAAGTGAAGGGCATTGCAGTATATATTACGCTTCGATATATATATGAATTTATAATTTAAAAAAATCATGGGAAAAATGTTGTTGTTGTCCCTTTATTGATTAATGAAATTGTCCTTGTTGACCCCACCTCTATTTCAATGTCTTGTTTCGCAAATGGACTACATTATCTGCCCACTTTTTTTCGCATATTTGTGTAGAAACCTTTTCGAAATATATACGCTTGGTTTTATATAGCGGCTTATTTGTTTTAATCGTAATTATTGCTGGGGATTTATTGCGCGGTTTTGAAGCAATTTTTGAAAAATGTTGTTTCGGACACCTGAGTCTGGGCTTTCACCCTAACAAGATGGATAATGTTCAGCTTTTCTGAACATTTCATAACATGAAATATAACTACTTGGGCGATAATATATTAGTTGTTGGGATCCACCCTCTATCCCAAACCTCCATTGTGAACATTTTCACATTACTTTTCAGATCCTCTTGTTCTACGTTTATCAGTGCTGCCGAGTAACATGCCTGATTTTTATAACGAGATTTTCACATTTACATAAACCGTTTTTTCTTTCTTTTTCTAATTAACTGCTTTGCCCAAGCAGTTTGGCTTCTGTCTTTTATCAACGCTTTTATTTGCGCGCAGGCTATATTTATTTATTATTATTATTATTTCTTTTTTCAAAGATGCTTATCTCTAGGGGAGAAAAAACTTATTTTTCACATCATCTATATGTTGCACTGGCGCAAACGAAATATAAATTCTCGTCGTAAAGTGCGAGCTTGACAACCACTACTTTGACACTCGCACATAAAAAATAAGCATTTTTATATAATTATTTTATAAACCCAAATTTGCATAGATAAGGCATTTTCTCCATGCAAATGTTATTTATGACAGCTTATACTTTAGCATGCATAATGCTCCGTAATAACGCAGTTATGTATATGTTAGTTATAATTTAGGTAAAACTTAAAATGGAAATTTCGTGACGTAATATAGGTTGCAAAACAAAAAAGAGACATGTGTTGACCAATTGACGCCATATTTTTTAGGGATCATCATGCTTTTAGGATCGATGCTTTAACTGACCGATGCTTGATATGTGATATTTCCATATACTATGGAACAAGCTCTAAACCTCTTTTATGTAATCGGAAATTCAAACAGGGTTCATTTAACGATTTTAAGATGGTTTATTCACCGTTGACAATTTATTATGTCTGGTTATGTCAATTTTTAACAAGTTCTTACTACCAAAATATTGAGATATGGAAACATATCTTGTGTATTCATGGTTTTAGAGACATTGTTCATATATCTTACTCGCCATGGTAATCAATAATACATTAATTGTATATTATGTTTAACTTTCTAGGCTTATTTATTTAAAATGTTTAGATCAAAACTCTTACGAAGAAAAAATCGTATAGAATGAACCCTTTTCAATAATAATATAAAAATTTGCACTTACTTTTTTCGATCCTGATGACGTAAATTTGGAAAAAAAAATTAAAAATTGTATCTGTAATCCATGGAAAGTAAACTTAGTTAAACTTTTTTACAGAGCTGGGTTTTCACGAACCCATATTTACGCCAGACAAAAACTTAGTGTAAGGTTGAGAGGGTTTCGCAACCAAGGAAGATGGTCCCTAATTTGCATGCGACCAATGTTGCCTGTGTGGTCATTGTCACTTGACCAGAGGTTTCTCAGTGGCTAAACCACATAACACACCTATTTTCAGTATGTTTTGCTACTGCAACAACGACAACAAACCTCCCTTTTTTTGCGCAAATAGGATCAAACGATGACCAGGGGCCTTCGGGGTCAAATGACCCATGCCCTAAACAAAACTTTTTTTACGATACCTCTGCAATTTGCCGCAACTTTAGAAGGTTTAAGAGTGGCACCCCAATGTTATGGTTATGAGATTGCACTTGCCCTTGCCCTTGCCCATGTCCAGGGATGTCCGATGGACCCCAGGATAAGGAAGGACCATAAAAAACAAGTATTTATTATGTCCTCCCCTTTTTATAACACTCTAAATTTGACTCTTCACTTTCCCCTCTGGTTCTTCTTTTTTTGCTATTTTGGATCAAAGCCCCCTTTCACAGAATTTGCTCTTCTTCTTGTATCCCTTCCGTCCCTTGCATAACCCCCACATTGGAAGACACCCTCTTCTCAAGCTTATCCCTTTGCTGTGGCAACACAGTGTCATCTCTAACCATTTTGAACTGTAACGAAACGTAATACTATTTTTGCACAGTGCCCTTTATACTTAGAGAAAATCAAACTTTGTTAAGCTTCAACAAAGCTGCTCTTGTTCCCTTCTAAAATATTTAGGTTTACTTGAAAATATTTGTGCCTTCATCCGTGCACATGTAGGTGTTTATGTTTTCGTACACTAACCAATTGACCATTAGTTACGATGCATGACGATCGATTCTCCCTCTGGATGACCGTCCAAGTTCAAGTTTAACTAATATTGATGGGTCACGAACCATAGCAGAATGCATTTGTAGTTGTAAATAGCTCTAACGAAAATAGAGAATGTGTAATGAGTGCACTAACATATGGAAATCCATATATAGTGCCCATTACCATGAAAGTTCTAATTGTTTACTTCGTTCAAGTTCCCTGAAATTTATTAAAATTACAACTAATTTCCGATTATTAGTTTAATCAAAGTGCCCTGCAGGGGTGGAAAAATTGTAGTACCCTATATATAGCGTTTTGTTTCGATGTATGGAAATAAACCTCAAGTAATATTTCATGTAATATATGGCCCAAATATGCAATTTTTCATATATTCATATAAAATTTGTCCACCCAGTAAATCTGAAGTTTATATGGAAAAATAAAAAGATGATACGATTAATAAAGCGCACTATGTTTAATTTATAATGTATGATAATTAATTAACATATTTACAAAATGAAATCTTGTTTTTAAAAAAAATAATTTGTGAAATATGTGTGCAATGCCTTGCTGCAATTAATCTTAAATTTAATAGACTTGCAGGGTGATCTTTGCATGTACTTCCTTATGAAGTACGTATATACATTTTATATTTTATGTTTCGAAATAAAAATCAGAGTTTGCAACTTCATAAAGTTAATGGCTGCAAAGCGGCACATGTGTTGAAAATAACCACATGTGATATTTTAACTGAATTAATGTTAGATATTTCATATTATGCTTTTTTAGTTGCATATGATATAACCTCTTTGCCCTCATCTTAAGTAACATAGTCTGTTTTTATTAGAATATTTGATAAGTTCCAGGCAAGACATGTTAAATATGTAGTTCTTAAGATCCAATTATTTCAGAGCTGGAAATTATATTCTCCTTTAGAAATGTTTTAACGTTTAATTTTTTTCTTCTGTCATTTTGAAAGGCATGAAAATACATCATTTATATGCTCGCTAAATAATGCACAAGCAGTACATTTAAAGGTGGTGGAATGTACGGTACATAAGATGCCCCTACACATGCTATTTGAAAAATAGTCGACATTAGCGACTTCAAACGACCGTTGCCATAATTTAATTGCTTGGCGTGAAATATATGATATGGATTCTGTATGATTCACATATTCTAATAATTCATAAGGGAAAGTATAGAGTTCCCCTTCCACATTTTTCCGAGTTTTTGGGGCTAAGAATCGATAAGATGTTTGATTTGCTATGACACATTTGTGCACTGAACATGGTGTATAATTATATTAGAGGAATTTTAATTTCATAATTTTAATCCGACTTGTCCTCCCTTCAATGCTTAAGACCACCCGAATTCGTTTGATTTTTTTTATATATCTCTCGAATGTCTTAAATAAATATAAATCTGACAAAATGTAATTAGAATTAATAATGACATATGAAGGAATCTCTTTTGTAAGGCAGGCTCGTTTTTCACACAAACGGTAATGGCATGAACGATTTTTCAACGTTGTTCCAAGATGGATTCCCATGTTAAACTTAACGTATGAGTAGTGGTCAAACCCCAGCCACGTGACGTGGACCAAATACGTGTTTGGGAGGGGTGTGTATCGGGTTACCTTTCCCATGGCTTATTATTTATCCACGCCAAAAAAAAAAAATCCACTTCAATTATTTTTCAGATCATAGTAATAATGGATACACGAAGTACGTCAGTTCTATGTTTTAAAAAGAAATCAATCACATCGAAGACAATCCAATAGAATCATGGTTCAGTGCCAGATATAAAAAAACTGCATACTTTTTTTTTTCATGTATATATTTCGTGTGGATGAAGGCGTAAGAAAGTAAAGGCGATTGCTCATATGAAATGATGGGGGAGGAGGTGGAGGATGGCACGTATAAATCTAAAATCCGTATGGTATAAATCATTGAGGGGGATTGTGGAATCAGCTGGTAACCCTTTCACGCTCGGTTAGACGAAATTTATTGGTAAATGAGAAAGTGAGAAAGTTTTATGCGCCATCTTCTAAACTGCATTAAAAGGTATAGCTTGCTATGCTTATAATTCATGTGCCCATTTTGTGCACAAAAAAAGCAAATTCCAATATGTACATAAATGAGAAATACAATATACAGTATTACAGTATATAATTGTCCATACATGGATATACTCGTATATGCAAATGTACTCCATGTGATTCTATATCCCCAGACATGTGTTCACTTTCTGTTATGTCCATACGTTTTCATACATATATACTACATACCTATATGGAGAATATCGTAAATATGGAAATATCAGGGATTGTTTAAAATGAAGTTTTTCAAATATATAATTGATTGCATTTATGTAAAATGAAATCTTGTGTTTTAACACAAATATTGTTTTTTGTAATATATCAACGTCGCATAATGATTTTTAAGTGCACATTTGAATATTGTTTAAAATAGGGCTTTGCGAATAATCCAATACTGTATTGCTATACGCCAATAATAGTTCTAGCCGGAAACATGCACTGATTTCGGTGGATGCGAATATGCGCACGCGCGCAGAACTGATTTTCCCGAATTATATATAATTCACATCCGCTGAAACCGGCGTTTCCGGTTATAGCTATCCTTCTCACATAAACTAGGCTATTGTATGAAGTGCATGTGTACAGTATATATGCAATTATTGTCGCGCTTAATTATTATATGTACGTGTTTCTAATTTATTTTGTTTTCCTTTTTTAGGTAAGTCGATTCATTCTTCCTCATCAAACATAAATTCAAGATTTACCAGCACGTTTAACAGTGGTAAGAAAACCTATACCATTTATTTCGTATGATTTCACTGAATTTGAAGAAATAGCCTATGCATTTCCGTATATATTCGTGTTAAAAAAATCCAGCTAAATTCTTTGACTATTTTAAAATTACGAACAAAAGTGATTTATAAGTAAATACAGCATTGAACTAAATAAATTATATACTTCAACTAATTTTAACAGTTTTGACATCTCTGACCTTGGATGCCAATAACAAATCTTACGAAAAATTTATTTAATGTTTACTTACTTTACTTAGTAATTGAAAATTCAAATTTTCCGGGTAGTTTTTACAAAATTTCGCAAGTTTTGGCTCTATCATATGCCTTCAATCAAACATTTTTATGAGTCAAGGAAGCCTAATGCTGGCCTATAACGTAAAATTAGCCAATAAATTCTCACTTGGTCTATGAAATTTTACATGCACTTTCGTGTTAATGGATTTTGGGGTGGGCACAACGATGCGTTTTATAGACTAGAAAATCTCTGGGGTTCAACCCCCAACTTTGAATTTTGAAGATGGCCTCTTAAACACACCGTTTCTCTCAGAGGAGAATCAAATGGTGATAATTTGTGATGCGGGGCATCGGTGTGATGATTATTAATGTGAATAATGTTTACATTGAGGAGATTGTAGACCAGTAAAAGCGTTTATCTCAATGCACCTCAGTGGTTTTTGGCAGACAAAAGACCTATAGACTTTAATATTTGAAATAAGGTTAGTCTGCGGCTTGTTTGACCGACTAACCCGAAAGGTTATTTCTAAATAGTGGACTTCCTGCGGCCATTAAGCCAGTGTCCCTTTTATTCGAGTTTCCCAGGTAAATCATTTTGGGGCATTCGTGAACAATGGTTTTCAGTCGGTCATTTTGAAATATTGGATTTTTTTTTTACTTGTGTAAATATCATTGAGAAAAGTGTGGAAAGGTATATTAGAGAAAGAAGCTGGGGTATTATACTGCGAAACTCCATTACTGTTCGCCAGTGGACACCTTCCCTATAGTTTGGCGAGATTTCATTTTTTTCTTAGGGCACTTTTGCATTTTGAACGATGCATTGAACCATATACAACAACGTGAATAACTTTGCCAAATATATACAATATACTTGTGACTTTAAAGAATCAAGTAGAATATGAACTTGTGTATACTTCATATATTGGTAAAACTGTGCTGAAGTTGTTCAAGAAACATACATAACATATAAAGTATACAATTAACAAATTCGTGTAAGAAATATAAAATTTCTCCAAGCATATTACATGTATAGAAAAGTCACCAAAACACTTCTATAACATGCCAAAACAAAACACGATGCTATGATAGCCGACTAACATGATAATAGCAATGTTTGTGTTCTGTATCATATAAGAGGTTGGCTCCTCCATAAGGATATCAGTGTCCAAAACATGAAACATGGCGGCCATCTTGCAACATGAGCTTTTTTTTGAGGCCTCTAGAGGATTGGCTTTGGCTTGCTCAGCAAGGGTGGGGGGTCATTTTATGGTGGAATAATGATGAAAATGCCTTCTAATGTTCACAAAAAGCCCTAGTCTTTGGTATCTATTCACGATGGCACACACAGGTGAGTGAGTTTGCCATTTGCCACCAGGTTTTTCACTGGCGCCTCCTCCTTTTAGGCCTACTGGCGATGTCCCGGTCTTACCCTAAGCGGGGCTGTCAGCCATGATGGATGATAGTGGACGACAATGATTTAGATTGGTTAGGGTAGGACTGCGTGTCTCCTCCTTCTCCTTCCTTGCCTAACATTTACAAATGGCAAAAAAAAATGGCCGACTCTCTGTTTGGTGACGTGTGTGTTTTCTCTTGGGAGCAAAAAGGATGGCCGCCAAAAGAGCACAACTGTGGGTAACTCGAGCGTTGTTGTTATGCACTGAATTGTGCAAAAGGGCACAAAAATATGGACCCTTGCTAGACGACGGTTAAGGGGGGTTGCACCGGTATGGGGCGCTTGAATCCGCTTAATGTGGCCGTGTTATGGTTGGTTATATGCACCCATGGCGAAGTACTGATGCAAATTCTAGAATCTTTATCCGGGAATTCCACTGATTTCACATATTTTCTATAGGCTCTGCTATGATAAATTAAGTGTGAACAGTATTTCAGATGTTGCTTATATCTAAAGAACTTTTTAGTAGATAAGTTGAGCTTTCTTCGATTATGTCTTAATTTATAAATTGGACATTCAGTACTTTTTAAAAAATGTTGAAACAGGATTTTTGTGTTTCATTTGGATAACTTGATAGCAAGTGATGGATGAAGGCAAACTCTTAGCTGACGTTATGCTGCAGTGATAAGTTTTTAAGTATCACTAGTCATTCATGTCAATTTTGTTATCGATAATCGTTATTTTGATATATAAGGAAACCATCTAATAAATAAGTGGCTAATGGTATATTTTAGGCTATTTTATGTCATTTTCCAGTGTTATTTTTTGCTTTCTGAACTTCTATGCATATATTATATTTGTTATGGAAGACAATGTCTGTATAAGTCTAAATGTAATTGGGACAATTATAATGTCTTCATTGCATGGGTAAATTTCTGTCAATGAAGTCTAAACATCATTTAACTATTCTTAAAAAAAAGTTATTGAAGGTTTATTAGCTTATTTTGCTTGCCAATGGCATGAAAACTGTTTAAAGGACTACGTTTACCCCCAATTTCAGCTTAAAAATATAACACTCAAAATTCACGACATGTTATACTGGGTTATACTTGGAGCTTGACGATGATTTCTTTTTTTTTATCAAATTTCTTGCCAAAGAAACCAACGACCAAAGAAGTATTTGGTCATTTATAAATTTTAATATATGCTCCTAATTTATTTTTTTTGCAGTGATATTTGGCTTAAGGTTCTGGGGGTGTGGGATGGAAGATTTTAAAAAAGTTCGGTTTTTTTTAGGGAGGGTTTGTGGATCTAAGGGCGACTTGTTGGAGCCCTTTTCCAAAACAGATTTTGGGGGCAACCTTTATCTCGAATGCCTATGGGAAGAGCAAATGTCATGTCTTTCACTGGCCCCAATAACCGGAGTTGGATGCCATGGCCAGCAAAACCCAAATTAATCAATGCCGAAAGATTTGTTGGGAAATCCTATTGGACGAGCAGTATGTGGGGGGGTTAATACATTGACACGTACACATTTTTTTTCATATTTCAGAAGAGAGGGAGGGATGTCACGAGTGGGGTGGATATTTATAAAGATTATAGCAGACAGTGAGAAAGAGAGCTTTGCACTTTTGTGTGCTGAGAAAACATAGGGGAGGGCTTTTTGCCAGGATTTTTTTTTTTCTGAAAGGAGGTGGTCCTAAAATCTATCGACTGTCGTTATTGACTTATAAAAAATTGCTCTAGTGCATGCCTTATACTTTGCACACAGTCTCACGTACAAAATGCCAGTGTTACTTATTGCTGCATAACTTTTGATGCATTGCCCAGCAATGGTTCGCGCTTGCTGAAATCTGGGTGAGATTATTTTTCCGCTGCTTCTGGGAGACATAGTGACGTCAGTGTCATTTTTGCGTGGGCGTGCTACCGTTTTCCAAAAACACAAGGTTTGTTATTTTTTAATGTATTTTGCTTGCAAATTTCTAGTCAATAATTTGTGTCATTTTGCGCAGTGTACATCATGTATGTACTTGCAGGAAATTTGATCAACGTATATCAGTCTTTATGATTTGTGTTTGCACCTTTTTATACATTCAATGTTGAATCTGTAAAATCGTGCTTTCAGGAACATTTGTACAAATTACATTATCATTATTCCCTGGTGTAAAAGATTCTGTCACATACATATATGGCTAATGTCATAGAAATATATGGACATGCACTGTATATGTTCCCATACAATGGCATGCGTTTCCATAAATGGTCATATACGAATTATGTTCAAGTACCCTATTTATCCATTCGTGTTCAAATTCAGTTAGGTCCATAAATGTGCAAAGTGCCATATATTTGAGAAAAATTCACGTTTCTTCGATACATCGGCATAAAAATGTATGTTTTAGTGATATATGGAAATATCACATGTATATCACGTGTAATTTTTACACCCGGGTTGAATGTCTTGATGTCCTCAAAAGTTTGTATAGTTTATTTGGGAAAAATCTTAAAATAACATGCCATGTGGAAGTTTATATGTAATAATGAATAAGTTATACGAAATATACGTAAACATATATGCATTAACTCAAATGCTTCAATTATGCAATGTTATGTACAGTATTAAAGCGTATAAATGCGTTTTTAATCTTGAGAAACACAAGCACAAGTGTATAGGGAACTTGTATACATTTTTTTAAGAAGCCGGATGTTGGGATGGTCAATTACTGGCAATTATGTGTACCATGCATCAAAGAATGTCAGGCGGAATAACTGATGAGTGATTGAGTTGATGTGTGAGAATTTTACGATTGGAGAGAAAAGTATCCAGTTTTCAAATAAATTGTTGCCGGGTTCACAAATCTCTGTGAGGTTTTTTTCGGAAATTTCTCATCATCCTATTTTAATCTGTATACGCAAGGGGAATGTTTTAGTCAACGAATATACATTAAGACCTTATGTTGACGAAAATCTACTCAACATTTTCAAAAATTGTTTAATTCGCTATATAAGCATTTTATTATTACAGTCGTCAACCAGCTTTTTTATTTTGCATTGCTTCCTCCATGTATCTCATACATTTTAATAGCTGTGTTCAAATTGTGCCATTGTCGTTGTGCACAATAGGGGATATACGTGCGTTTTCACGGTGATATTACATTTAGCTAATTTTGCATTGCTTCCCTGGGAGTTTTCACATGGGCACCTCCCAAACCCCTGTTCGTGCATAACATTACGCACGAACGCCTATAGTCTTAAAAATTCATATGTAACCTATATTTATTCACGAAATTGTTATTAGTCTTTCCTTTTCAAAATCCTTTGGCGCAAAATCTAGGTGGGTGGGTTACATTATCATTGGCTTTATGAATGCATTCAACTTTCTTCTTGTTGTAATTAATCGAAGCTATGCTAATTGGTAAGAAGACGTGCTTAAGAGTTCATTCTCTGTGAATTAAGCAGCTCAGATTTGCAGGTGTTTATTTTGTTGCTATCCTTTTTCATTTCTATGAGAATTTTGATGTGATATTGAAATTGAAAATATCTGGAAAGTAACATACGTTGGCAATATACCCAAGTTTTGCATCGAATTTTTCAATTCATTATAACCCACTGGAAAGGTAATTTTTTCAGGATGTAGTATATGCCATATGCAATATTTTGAATGTGGCCTTAGTTGCCTAAAAAAGCCACTGGATGGCGCTACTGGCGGGTCGTTATTTTTGTGACATGTGGGATATGATGCAACAATGTAATGCTATACACCAAGATCAGGTTCAACTTTTGCATATCTTAAAAAAGCAAATTTAACATTAAAATATCACGAAACAGACCATCACACAATTAAAATAATCAATCTTTGTGGAGTAATTAGCACTTTGCTGAAATTAAGCACAATTTATATATTTCCATGTGTTATGAAATGCATAAAAACATCGACATAAATCGCAATTACAATGCAATACAAGTACAAATACCAGAATTTCCGAATAAAACGTAATGCTTTTAGCAAACAAGCTTTTGAAAGTTTATCCAAAAATCGCGTTATTTATTATTCGGTTTTCCATAATAGGTTCCAATGCGTAACTCGGTTGACTCGTGAGGTTATCAGCGCCACTGGTGCCAGAAACGGCAATTAATGGTGAATTATGGTCAAAACATGTACTTTTTTCCGCCATTTTGCTTCTGCGCCAATGAAAAATTGCCGTGCAAATATTTGCCAATTATTTTTCGCCTTTTCCTATATTCGCAAACGTTTGTCATCGCCTTAACTTTGGGATCGAGTATAATTTATTACGATGTCTCTCGTTGCCAATTAGTCCAAATCTCTAGATGATCACATGACAACGTCAGAACGCGTTGCAGTATACGAGGGCCCTCGTGATCAACAAGATGGCGGTTTATGCAAGGGGCGCACTATTAAGCTAGTGTTATTGGTCTAATATCGAGTGGGCCTGTGGGAAATTTAGTTTTGTTCTTTGATTTACGTGTATTGTACCAATGCTTTTGTCGAATATGCGTCATCTTAAATGCCCATCTTTACAGACACCTCCATACTTGGGCTTTCCCGTTGTATGAGCAGTTTTGTTTTCACATTTCACATAGATTACACATATAGATTATAGGTACATGTCCTTTTATTTTATATTGTGGTTCCATAAAGATATTCTTTGGTGACTATATAATTTATTTTTTTCGAGAAATTTTGTGTAACATCATAACATGTACAACAATGAATCGAAACCATTGTTTTTTAACCGGTATGCCGTGAAGGGTCTACATGTGTGTCGCAGAAAACATTGGAAATGGTCATCATAGACCAGAGGCGGGTATCTTCCTATATACAGTAGCATGTAGTCTTGGGACTCCATCCAGCCATTGGTTTTTTATTCCAAGGGCCCCAACGGATGCCCAAATTCAGAGGTTCTATTGTACGTATAGTTTTAAGATGTGGGGTAATAATCGTGTGGCGGAAACCAGCTTTTCGCAATAGGCTCTGGGGTATGGAAAATGCTGATGATCCAGTAATTTCGCCAGTTAATCATGAAAGCACGCCATCTGGGGAATTTTTTATGCATTTGGGAGGTGAGGTACTAATTACTTTCAAGTAGCGATGGAGTCCAAATACACCCTGGTGGGTTAGCCGCCGTAAATGAGGTGGGAATTGGCCATTGAATAACACCTGGAGAAATACCTCTACTCAATGAATTATGGGCTATATGCTCGTAGAACTATGTGTGGGCCAGGTGATTTCGATTTTTATAGCCACAAAGTACTCCCCACCTTCTACCTTCCTATGTGACGACTACCCATGGATCAAGCCTTAAAATGTTTAAGGTGGTTTTTGTTGTTGTAAACGTTTTAAGAGCAATTTATATAAAGGACTATTAACTGTCATAAATATAGACACCTTTTTATTGTAATCTTATAGTTATTATTACAGGGTGTCCAACAGCTTTGGAAATCGGGAATACCTGGGAATGTGCTTGATTTTGATAACCTCTAAAAAGTCAAGAATTATGATTGAAATTGGTGTTAAACGCCTGTAGAAAATTGCTGTTAATATGGAAAAATCTCTATATTATATATCTATTTTTTTAAACTTTGGTAGAATAATTACTGAAAAGTTATGGCGACTGACCATAACACCATGAGTTCATGGAATTGACAAACTTTGTCCAGTCTAACAACAATGCAGATTGCCATATATGGAAAATCCGTGAAACATGTTTATGTATTATCCAAACTTTTCATGGCTATCCTTCATCGGATGATTTACCTTATAACACCATTTCCCAATCTTATTTTTTTGAAACAATTTATGATGTGCCCCTCGCATTAGGTACGTTTCATTTCGGAACGTCAGGAATGATAGATGGCGCTCAATTAGTGCTTCAAATATTCGCTTCGTCCCCTTTATGTAAAGCGGAATGCGGCGATGGCGGCGGCGCTCCCCCCTTGTCTTCTTCTTCCATTTTCGTTTCCAGTCTTTGCCTTAAATAATAGGGTGTTCGTTAGGGAGCAACGTTCACATATATTGCCGTTGATCTTCTAGATCGCTCGATATTTTACGTATTTCGTTTTCAAAATGTCACAAACGAATGCATGCACTATGTGCCTCCCCAGCTCGGCATTCTGCGCATGCGCAAACACCTAATGCATCTCAATACTGACACCATGTATTAACTTTTTGACTGCGTATTTGTTTTCGGTAATGGTTTTAAGTTCTTCAACGACAGTGAAACGGAAGCGTAACGGCTAACGGCTGTGAATCGGCTTACGCGGCTGTATAACGGCTTACGAGAATTTTTCATGATACGATAGTCCTACGTTATAAGGTTAGCGGTCGTGCTACTGACACATGTTGTGGGAATTATTCGTGCGAGGGATCCTTGAAAATGTAAAAAAGTGCCTGGAAATCCTTGAAATATGCTTGAATTTTTCCCAGCAATATACTGTTTGCGTGGTTAACATACAGTACCTAAAAATGTAATGTGCTTAATATTTTTTAATATGTCGGAAACACATAAAACCAGTTTTCCGATAATATTTTTCTGTATTTTTCTTGTACTTTATATTATACGGTCAAAATATTACATGTATACATTGATATTTTCAAGAACATGCCAAATGATCATATTCCTATACAAACATATGTACAGTGCACATGTTATCTAATTACAAATCGCTTTTCCCACCGATACCATGAATCTTAAGCCGAATACTTTCTTTAAAATCGCCTTAAACTACGTGCATTACGTGCAGAATTTAACCTTTTCATCTTTGAATATTAGCATGTCATGTGAAACTTGAAAACTGCAAAGATTATGTCACGAACTATAGTGTCTTCGAAAATGCCTATAAACCTGACAGTGACTTAGCTGCGATACGTTTTCAAGCTCAGTTTGAGTTATGGGTCCCAACTTGTCAATGGCAGTGTTATTTAATCTGGGAGCAATTTAATTCAATTAAATTAATTAGGCTCTTTAGTGGATTTTTCTGTCGGAGACATTTGAGCGCAGATTAAAAATGCGCGAAAGTTATTTGGCCGCAATCTCTCCCTTAAATGATTGTCATTCTTTGCCACTCAGGAATGTGAACAAATGCGAAAAATCTCAGATTGATGGCAATCTCATCACGTTTAATATAAATCGCACGTGGGTTCCGGAATCCCTAAGTGAGAGCGCCGTCGCATACTTTACGAGCTGTTTAAATTGCCACTTTGATATCCCTCATTATAATATGATTAAAATGTATCCGAACATCACGACTGTTGAATTATAACTAATCGTCCAGCAACCAGTTTTGAAAAACGTCGTGGACAATCTGGGCACACACACGCTGACTTGCAATGGACACTCTTGCACTACATTTTGTATTACATCTTGGCTTTTGGAGGAATAGGTTACTGTGACAAAAATGGCCGCCAAGAATCATCAGATTCGAAGGGAACAAATGGCGACGCTCTGGATGTGTTACACAGCTCCACATGTGAAATATCAAAATCAATGTTTTCGAAAATTATTAGGCCGAAATGCTCCATTATAGAGAACTTAGGATACGTCACATAATCATAAGATGAAACTTATGATGCTTTGAGTGCTTTGAGGTAAGATAGTGAATTTATTTTCAATCATTCATGATGGTTCTGGAGACCTAAAATAACTGAGTGCAATTACGAGTTTTTGCAATGAGAGGATTATTTAGATGTGGACACTTTGATATACATGTATATTTAATGTACATGTGCCTTTATAATTTTTGTATTTCAATATGTTCATATTTCTTCCATATATGCCATATATAATATGACATTTATGTCTAATCCATTTATGACCATGTATCCACGGGCATGTCCAAATATGCCCATACATACATGTGTATACATCTGCATGGCTAATCCAACCATTGATTTGGGTGCCATATAATTTGTGGACACGTATGGGTATGGGTAGTGGAATATTCCTTGTATATTTTCCAGTTCAGGTTACTTTTGATTACTTATTGAAATCCTGTTTAATGGGTTGTCTCAAACTGAGATTAGTTTAATCGGCAATTAAAACTGGTTACAATAGGAACAGCTGTTTAAATCCAGTTTTAAATGTATATTGTCAGTAAGCTTAATCGCTCTTTAATAATAAGGAAAATGTTGCGGCTGCCGTAAAAAGTCCATTTCAGCAGAAATTTATGCTTGAGGCTCGCAAGATGTTGCTCTCATGTCAGGAGACTTGTACGCTCGCCATATATTCACTGCATGTTGTAACACGCCTAATGTATGTTTACTTTCGTGAATTAATTTGCATCCGGACGCAGGCAGACCGGAGTTGGGCGCCGTATTGGAAAACGGTTGAATGTCGGATGAGAGATAATGCTAACTGGTGCAACTTTGCGATTAAGACGCAATTCACGCATGATTTGCAGTTATTTCTATGGGTTTTACTCTCGCTAAATACACTCTTTTTGGGTTTCAACTCCATCCGACTTTGGTCCGTTTCAAAGCCACTGTTAAATCATTCAATGATTCAAAGCCGAGGAGATCGTAAAAATTTTATGACTTTATGAACAAAACTGCATGGCACGAGTTGCACTCCCTTATACTGTATTGCAATTTCCCCCCTCTTAATACATATATGATCTTAACCGCGTTTTTTGTATTCCCCCTTCCTCGGTACTCTCTTTTAACACCCCCATATCTGGACTACAACTCCAGGGGCACTGCATTCAAAGTCTTCTATATGGGTTTTAGCGATCCTTGCGACGCCTTCTGGGGAATGCTCAATTATTTTTTTCTGTGTGTGTGGCGTGAATCATTCGCTATCCATTCGAGAACCCAATTATTTTTTCCTCCCTTTGTGATATATATTAATTCAATGCCTCGCGACAAAGAATGGAATTGACATTAAGTACTTGTTAACTTAATTTCTGTACCGTTGTTTTAATTATGTGAATGGTTTTCAAATACGTGTTAAATCCGTATTTCCGGGTGAAAAAATGAATTTGTCTATTAGTAAATTTATGTATAAACCTATAATTCCACATTATGGATATGGAAAATTCCATATATGGACGTTTCTGAAATTAGACATGTCTGGAAATATACCCATCTCAGGTCAGAAATTGGGTATATATGTAATTATACATATTACCCATTTCAGGAATTGGCATGACTGTATGTTTTCAGACATAATGGAAATGATATGGCATATAATCTTTCCACCTGGTGGGGTTACAGTTAATATGATTCTTCATAGATGAACAAAATCTAAAACTGTGTCAGTACAAAAATGTTCTGAGTAACTTGTTTTCTAAAACTCGATAATCGACAGTGGTTGTAATTTGCAGTTTTCATACTTTTTTTTAGCCTAGGTCTATTGCAATCTTATAATTCATAGGCTTGTCAAGGAGTTTTTTCTAACACAAAATTCTACTTTTCTTTATAAATCATTCTTCCTATAACATTAATGATGCATGATAACGATTTTATATGCTGGCCTTAATGCCCCAAATGATTTCATGCCGCTTTTCCATTGCATACTGTTTTCATGCTCTTACATTGGTATCTTATCATCATTAGATGTTGACGTTTTCCGTTACAAGCAGTATTTATCTTGAAAAGTCATAACAGTGACCAGCTGGATATAACTTTTCTGTTTCAATCGATAGCTCTTGGATTCAGGCCTTGTATTAATTGAATTTGACAACATATCCTTTGGTCAAAAATTGAATTATGAAATATTGGACTGCCTTACACGTATACGTTATCAGACGTAAAGCTGCAGTATTCAAACGTCAATGACTTAACCTATGACTCCTTGGCAAGATGCATACAAATATTCTAACACTTTTTTATTCCATTGACAAGTATTATAAAATAGATTAGATGAACATGTTCAAATTGATAATGCATTTTTTTTGCAAATACGGTGATTGAAAACTTGTTCAGAACTCTATAATGCATTCAAGGCACCTGGATGGAAAAAATATATATATGACGCTATAGGTTTATATAGGAAATGCGACAGATGCCATATATGGACATATAGTGCCATCCATATGGCAATAGCTTAAAAAATATATATATGCTTGTTTGTGACGGCTATGTTCATACTTCCATTTTGTATTTCACAATCGTATACTGACTACTCTTAAACCCATCATCACGAACGAATTTTATTGTAAAAAAACGAGCACTTACTGCATAATATTGACAATTGTATAGTGAGAGGGAAGAATACGTCCACTTTGTGCATACGAGAGGAGCATCACAATGCCCTACTTGTAATGCGTTTGGTAAATTACATTCCCAGCCTCGATGACTTTCTATCTCTGAGTCCTATAGTGGCAGAGATAGCCCCCTTTTGTCTTTGTTTTGTTTGCACTTAATGACAGTTCGCTTAATGTGACATCACTGCACTATGAACTTTTGGGGGATGTGACCCCCCTCCTTTCATTTCCGTTTGTTGCTCAATGCTGCGTGTATTTTGTTTTATCTGAAGTAACGAAGGCACTTAATTCTGCTAAAGAACTATTTTCTGAATGTTGGTTGGCATGTTCTCCTATATGATATCAAGACATCCCTGGTGTAAAGATGATGGCACATAAATGGGAAATGACATACATGAACATCAGAAATTGGAAATATATGCCCGTATGGGTGGGTATACATTTCCAATTTCTATGTCTAATCAGTGTAGTTCAGTAATGTGTGTATACCATATTAATTCTTTGAGAAATATTTTAAATCTGTTTCTTTCATACATCGACAAAAAACGCCTTATATGGACATATGTTTTCAGACATTAATGGAAATACCTATTAGTGAAATCTGCTAGAAAATATATTTGAAAAACTTTTGCTATCTCTATAAGGGAAGGGGGCTTGGGTGATGTTGCTGAACCTACCTTAAAAAAGGAATTGTAAAGTATATTGTAAATTCAAAAATACGAAGTTTGTGGTAAGTTGGTAGGTTAGGGGCAGACTGGTTAGGGGTTTTCTCAATGACCAATTTGAAAGAAAATTGGTGCAACAGAAGAAAACTGAAGGTCAGGGAAAAAAAAGGGGATATTACTTTCAGAACACTTGTATTTTTAGCAGCAACGCCTAGCGCCATCTATAGGCATTTGTTGCAACGATGATTTTTTTTTGCGAATAAACGGTTTTAACAAATGAAGAAAATATTGAAAACTTAATTTTAAGTGTTGATGGTGGTCTGGTTTTGAAGAATGTATGCTGTAACCTTGTCGTATCCCTCGTATGAAATATGTAGAGAAACCACACAAAAACCTGCTTATCCGAGCTTATTTTAATTTCATGGCACGTTCAGGACACCTTCTGTGTTTTTAGAGCCCGGATTTCACATCCAAGAATTCAAAATCGGATTTTTTTTCTTCTTCTCCTTTACGCCTTTTATCGTCCGTTATTTGAAAATGAAATCCTGGATTTTTCCAAAGACGTGCCAGTACTACTGATGGCGAACACCCTCATCACATTATTAAATAACAAGACACAGTCTTAGCTTTATTGAAAAGTGATTTTCAGTGCAAAAATGAAAGCATGTTTACCTTACCAATGACGACCTGTATTATATTAGAGCTCTATACTGGTTTAGATGCAGCTGTATTTGATAATCTACATTGAAAACATTATACAAGCATTACAATTTGTAAATATTGCATGATTTTCTGCGTTTGACTGTATGTGGTTAATATTCTATAAAGAAACACCAACTTCGAGGTTGCCTAACGTTTTTAAGTTTCCTTTTATAGAATATATAACATGAGTATATATATACAAACACAATTATATAAATTCACGTGTACATATATGATTTCGGTGTACAAACCTGTAATGCATATTTCTTATATTTTAGATTATGTATTATGTAAATAAATCAACAACCTTATGAATAATATATTACAAGGCATAAAACTGCATTTTTAAGATCTTTTTTTTTCTGAAGTGATGCTGCATGTGTTGCAGCACGAAAACACGAGGCATGGTTTTCACGAAGTTAAATATTTTATGCTTGTAAAAAGCGTATGAGATAACTCAAAGAAAGCCAGATTTATAACCGCGATGAAGTGGATTTGTTTTTGTCATCTTGCGTATTTGTGACAAATCTCAAGTTCTTGAAAAAGAAAAAACAAACAAAAAAAAAAACAGCGTCTCGTTGTCAAATCTTGACTTCACAAGCAGTCCCAAGGTGCGGAGGAGATACGAGCGGATATTTCGTTGTTTTTGTTGTCCTTCCCCCCACACCTCATCCATATTCCCACCCCCCCCCAAAGTGTTATTTTATTAGACGTCTGGAATTCGTGTTGGCTGCATTTTGGGACCTGTATACGTGAAAATGTCCTTAAATCATTTTCTTGGCAAGTGAGAATTTAACAGATGTCAAAATTGTTTAAATATTTTCCAATTTTTTTGTTGTTAGTTGGTTTGGAACATAATAAAATATTCCTTTTGTTAACCAGAATTTTGGTATCTAATTTTCACACGCAGTTGTCATTGAACTACTATATGTATAATGCCAGACAAATAATTTAGAACTTGTACTGTGCTGTACTGCTGTTATACGTTTATGGGATTAGAACACTCGCTATTATCCAATTTCACATTGTTTCACAACATATCAACTTAATTACAATATAATAACTGTTTTATCTTGGATAAAAATTAATTTTGAAAACATTATAGCTTTGAATTTTACTGATGGTCATTACATCTTGCATTTCTAAAAAAAAATCCACAGCAACAAAAAATAATGTTCGCTGTCATTTTTTAGCCATTTTTCCCGAACGTACATATCGTTTCAAAGTCTTTTCTGCTTGCTCCCCCCACGAATTCTTGCTTGCCCATTGGATTTCCTTATATTAAAATTTGCAAAGGCATATTTCCATTAGGGTTCCCTCGTGTTCCCCACACTGCAATTTTCTGCGACTAAATCACACTAGCTGCGACTTGTACACAGCTGGGTACCGCCAGGGGGACCTTTTATATCTCGCGATATGCTTTTTAGCCTATAGATCGACGAACCCACATGTGCTTCCTAATCCCGGCTTTTTTGATCTGCAGGTTGCACATTTCATTGGCTCGCTTTCATATAGATTTTTTGTCCTTCCTATATATATCCATTTTTTTCTGCCTTTTTTTTGTGTGCAGATTTATACCGTCCAAATCTTCGTTCTTGGGGCTTTTAACTTGGGCACCTCGGTGTGTCGGGCAACCTATTTATAGAGCCCTTGTAACCAATACTAAATGAAGCACTGTTACCTGTATACAATGAAGTTGTTTCGTTCGATAGGGACAAAAAACATTTTCCTTACAGCATTTAGTAGATGACATTCTAATTGTTTGTCCTATGATGCAATGTCTGAAATACCAAATGACGCACTAGACAGTATAAAAAACTTGCAACATATGTTTAGAAATAACACAGAAGTCGATGTGAAATGAAAATAACAGTAATCAGTAAGCGAAAAGTAACAAAACATTTAGTTAAAAAGCAAAATAATGAAAATATCTAAAGTATATCAAATCAAAAGTATAGTTTTGAAAAATAATATTTTTAGATTTTCAGACTATTAATTTAGATATTGAAATTTTCTTACTATGTAGGTCTACGTGATATTTCATTGTTCTGAGACTTTCCGAATATCACTTTATATTTTGTTATTTTCAGACTTGTGATATATTGATGTTTTCAAAATATCACTTAATATTTTGAAATTATCTGAATATCAATTGATAATTCGATAAATTAATATTCTTATATTTACATTATGTACCAAAGCATCACACAAATGTTCTAATACTCCACATGGCTATAGTTTATCCTAAGTATCGATGCCATTAATTTGTGTAGTCTGATAACAAACAATGTTTTCAAGCAATAAGACAAACTCTTCATTTCTACTACTGGTCATCATTCGCCCAGCATAGCGAGGTCGGTCTTATTTCGATATCAATTCGCAATTATCTTTTTTATCAGCCGTTCACATTTCGCTAAATCTGTGACTATAGACATTGGTGCGATAGGCCTGTTTCTCTGTTGAAACTGCGTCTAAGAGTGGTGTATTTTTTCCCTTCGTTACCCCCGTGGGGGATCCCAAAAGCGTGGAAGCCGTTGGTGCACACCAGTGCCTCTCGTGAGTGAAATGGCGTTTTGGGGTTCCCCCCAGATGTACATACAGACGCAACTTGTATTGGATACAAAGTACACGAGTCACCAAACAAGAGATATAGCAGGGGCTTGCAAGTTGGCAGAAGATAAGAAAAAATAAGAAAAAATGTCCTATTTTGGACGTGCAACGAAATTTGTAGCTCTCCCATTCGTCGTGATAAATCAAAGCCCAACATGATTCTCGCATTTGGCAAAACCTTTTAAAGGTGGACTATTATTATACGCCCCTGACGGCTGATATACTATATACGCTCGGCTTTAATAACGATTCTTCCCGTGCTTAATCGAGTACCTTATAGCAGCATCATCATCATCATCATCACCACAAGTTAACATCATCTTGCACGAGTATAAAATCATCCAAATTTAACCCAAATATGATGTAGTTATATTCATGTATAACATTAGCTTAAGTATAGTTTTGAATTTTTGTAATGGTTGGAACTGAAGATTGGTTGCATGGTTAAGGGAGAGAGACGGTTAATCCGGAGTTTATAATAATAATATTAATAACATACACTCTGTATAATATACAGGTATTTCATTAATTAGTTGTGTATTATTGATTAAAAATTAACGTTATCTACAAAACTAATCCTTAATTTTTACAATATATTTTGATTCTTGTTACTCAACATACTGCATGAGAATGGTTCTAATTTGATTCTTCATAAACGTATCGTATTCATCAGGTAATTTTCACCGTTATCTGGAATTAATATCAGGCTTAATGTCCAAATTAAAATAATACCGAAATAGCATAGCGTATACAGTATCTATCTATTAAAAGACAGCTGACATTGTTCCTTGAAAAGGTTGTTTCTAAAACTGAAATTTTGAGCTCATCCAATGCAATTTCCACCTTTGTCTGAAAATCGATTCAAAGCTAGATCCAGCAAAGCAACTCTTGAAATAAAAATCATTAATTTCAATAATGAAATTCCTTGCCTTTTATCTACAGCCACGCTTTTTTGCCATTATTTTCTGTTTTCAATTTAATGAAAATTTAATGGATGTGATTGGGAGGATTAAATGGATAAGAAAATCTTTCTTTCCTCCTGATGCAGTTCAATCCCTTTAGATTGGATGAAATATTTTATGAATATCTAATCCCGCGATTACACGGCAATGAGGGGGAATAAAAAAAGTATGTGATCATTGGATGTTATATAAGCAACATTTCAAAATGGCGACTCTTTTGTCCGTACACTTCACATTTTTCAAAATCTATTTCTCTCTGGAGATGTCACTGGAGGTGGAAACGTTTTTAGCTTTGGGACGAGATTGCCATCGGTTTCATTTGGGGTTACCTTGTTACAGAAATAACTTACATGGCTGCTTTTATTGAATAACTGGAAACAAAATCAATGTTTTTATCAACCAATGGCGAAATTATTCATTTTGGAGCTTCGTTTTACCATTTATCGTTAGAAACTTATTACACACTTATTGATTATAATCTTTATTCAATTTTTTGAAAAAGGAAACAAGGTTTTTATGGAAACAGGTGCTCTACCTTTTATTCATTGTCAGAAAATTCAACTAATTAGAATTTAATGTTCTGTAAGGCCTGTGTTTGTCTTCCTTGTTAGATATCTATATCATATTGTACATACATTTTAGTAAAATCTTAGTGAAATTTCAAGTAATAGGCCAGTAAGGAAATTCAACTTGACGACATTTGTGTTGTATAGGAATACCTTGTGGTTTCTCAGAATGAATCCTAGATGGCGCTGCGATCTTTAATGCGTTATCATATATGCCAAAACATAGGAAATGTATATATATATATTTTAAATTTCGGAAATATTTCAATTTTCAATATATAGCTTCATTCCCAATTATGAGTCTAGAAACCAGTCACAAGTTTTAATATCTTGATCACTAAACACTTTATATTCGAAGCTCCATGTTTACATTTAAAATGTATATTCAAGTGACCTATAAAGTCTGGTTATACTGGTAATGTTTTCTTTTAAAGTTTTGGTATGAAAATAATTGTAGAAGATATATGTTAAGACAAGTGTTTTAAAAAATATTATTTACACGAATTAAGCAAAACGACTCCTATTTAGCTCATATTTGTCACTACAAGTCCTAAATATCATTTTTCAATACAAATTTATTGAATTCTCAACAAGATGAAGAGCCATATAAAATGTCGAAATTACGATTACAACACTGATAATTAAGTCAATATTGTATATATAATACTGTAAATATACAGTATAAAGTGTTGGTGTTAAACGCCAATGTAGCATTCCATGTATGGACGGTCATTTCAGTCGATTTCACTAAAACTCAATTTCCGAGCAAAATCTACCGAATTTCCCTAATGTTATAGCGAGGATGTAGTATACGCATGCGTGGTGGGTTCGATTTATCCCCCTCTTCCCCACTTAGAGGGCGCTTTTTTCAACCCTGCACAACTCCCTCCTACCATCGCTAAACCCCATCCTATCAAGCAACTACGCTCTTATTCTTCGCTGCTCTGACAGCCACAGCGCCGTAGCCATAAATCTGCATAAAACGTTATCGGCTGTGTCAAACTTTAGGGGACGTGGGTTTGGGGGATACGGAAATGGAAAGGCAAGGACTGGCTCCCCCCAGCACCCAGAAAAAAAGAGGCACTCGATCTTCCAGCAGACGTATGTTGCATTTTATCAAGCACTGATCACCAATATTGGCAAAGAATAACGCCATTTCTTCAAACGTTACTTCAACTGCGTATATAAGGTGCCTTTTTTTTTTCGCTTTTTCCCTTTCCAACAGTAATATTTTTGTAAAGTGATAAATCGACCACTAGTCTACGCGACCAAAATTGTGCGAAGCGAAAAAGTGGTTCGTTTTCCAGATATTGCTATGTTTCTGAAAGATTTCCTAACAAAAACATTTGAAATTATGTCCAATATTTTCTGTCCCATGTGGAAAAATTATAACATATTCCATATATATGTATAGGATATATATAAGTGAAATGTGGGAAATATATATATTTAAACAGAGATTCCATATTTACTTTTAATGGTATAAGATGTTTTACACTGTATATCATATACTTATTTGGATGCTTTATTAATAATAAAAAATATAGTACACAATTTTATATACGTAGGTCTATTCAGAAGCAAGAGCGAAACTATAAAGCAGACTTGTATTCAGCTAAAATTCCGTCCTGATTATTATCGGCAGGCCATATTTTAATCAAAATGACGTTTATAGGTCGCCTGTCTGCATTCAAACAAGGCCGGTTTAAAAAACAGCATAGGGTTGCCAATAGGCACATTGTACACAGAGCTTTATCACGTCAGGGGTATCTCTAAAAATCACAAAAATGTCTCCAAAAAATAAGAAAAATATCCACCCCAATATACCAGCAGTATACATTTTTTGAAAAACATGCAGACTTGAAGAATAAAAGGTTCTAAAAAGTCTGATGTGTTACGGTTTTGGCATCACCTCTGGCAAGATTTACGCATTGCCATCACGTTATTATATACGTGACAACTCAATCGTCGTATATCACTTAGTCCCGCAGTGTTGTCCCATAACCCCTTCACCGTTGCATTTGTTTGCTCCAACTGCAATTTTATGAACGTTGCGTGTATGTAACTGGGGTGTGGGGGTGTCACCGAACTGCAGTTTCCGAGGGTTCAGACTGGGGGTTGACCCCGGGGTCGAAGCGTGTTGGAGCCCCCAATTACGAGCCGCGGTGCTCATTGGAGCCCCGCTTTTGTGTGCAGGCTGCATGGGTGCGGAATTCATTTTGAATTTGGTGCGAAACAGAGTTGCGGGGATGAGAGTTGTTTGCTAGCCCGGGTCCTTTTCACCCTGTTTGGACGCGTGACGGACAATTTATGGGCCATTTTCCATCTGTTATGGGAACAGACGGGGAGGGGAAATCACTCGCTCACACATTTCATAAACGACATCTTTATCAGGGCTTCCAGTTGGCCGCCTGTTTTCATATTCTGGTGCTGGACACCCTGTATAATCTGAGTTGTTTTACTATGGTATTATATATCGAGTTGAACTTTCGAGCATGGCTGTATACAATTATTATGAACAAACGATCGTATTTTAAACTATTTCTACTGCAAATGTAAAAATAATTACTTGACAGTTTATGTAAATACTTTTATTTCATACCAGTATAAGTAAATTGAGCTTCGTTTATATATGTATATAGTGCAGCTATATACAACAAGGGCACACATTAGCAATGGAAAGATCACTGAAGAAGATTAACCCTCTTGCTTTTGAGTTTATATAGAAGTAGCCATATGTAAATAACAGAGAAATTTATTAGCCTTAGCCATTCTTGTATATCTGTCAAGAGAGCATGGAACGCTCTGAAAAATTAAACGAATATATGGGAAAAATGAATGAAAAACTCCAACCGAAATGCCAACTTCTACTATAGTTGTTGTATATGCGCATTGTTCTATCTACTTGCTCATTTTAAGTACACAGACGAGAAGAAGTCATGGGACATGAAATTTATGAGAAGATAGCAACCTCAAACTATAAATGCTGAATTTGAATGGGGCGTGCAACAACATACCCATTGAGCGAAGCGCCCTCTGCTTTGGAGTGTGACCTCGTATATGCTAGGCATGGGGGTAATAAAAGGATATTTTAAATACAGTATAATTGAATCATTTGACATCGTTTAACTATTTCAAAAAATATTCCAGATAAGACTTATCGAGCAAATCGCATACTGGCTTCACTTCTACAACACTGAAATGATATGCAAGCGAATGTGAATTTTAGGTGGCTACTGAAGCCAATTGAATAGTCAATATTTAGAGCTAACCGAACTTATGGATCAGTCCTCAAGCATTTTATATGGGGGGTCGCCCACGAATGGAGTTTAGCTGATGGGCTTAAACACGAACACACAGGGAGACCCTGTGCAAAATTTCAGATATTCGAGAATAAATGGATGTTGCATAAAAATGCGCGGGGATTCATAGAAATTAATGATCTTTCGCTGGCGGAAGATTCATGTTGTGCTACGGCGCTCCCTCGTGCCGTGGCAAAGGCGACCATCGGCCTCAGGGCCTGCTCATTAAATATGCATGGGTTAGCTCGTTTAAAAATGCATAATAGCGCGTGTAATGCGAGGCAGGCGCACTAATAAATTAGCTGGTTTATAAATTAAACGTATAGATCTTAATGTCAACCTGAATAAACTTTTACTACTTTCATCCTCAACTCGCTTTTTGAAATCATTTTGATAAATGCATGCGCTCTTATACACAATTTGTCTGAAATTATCGACCGATTTATGGACGAGATGCTGGGGGAATTGCCCTCATCTTCTAAGGATGCTCTTAAGAAAATGTTTGTTAGATTAAATAAACCTAAATTAGGAGCAATCGAGGAGATGGACAATAATGGTATTGCAACAGTTGCATAGTTGCATGCAAAACCGATATTTTTTTTTTACCAGAAAATCGTGGTTGTGTGCAGTTATAATCTCAGGGATATATATAATCCAGGATGATTTAATCCATAGAGGGCAAAACAACTAGTTCTTTCTGAAGCAGTTTTTAATAAGGTTCCATAGTGAACCTTTTTTAAAATATGAAACCTTTGAAGTACTTTATAACTTATAAAAAGGTTAAGCCTTGGCATGTTTGTCCATAAATGGTCATATATGAACCCCATACATCCTAGTATATGTATTTTCAGACATATACAAAGACAGTATTCCACCAGTATATATCAGTCATTGCAATTGAACCTCCAAAGGTTTTTTGTGTGAATATTGTGTTTTAAAACGTTGCAATCTCTACATGCAGTGCCCACATGTAAACAATTAACTTCTTGAGATCCTGGAGTTCACCCTGTATATTTAGAAGCATTTCAAAAAAGCATCTCGCCTGCTATAGATATATAGGAGAACATTAAAAATAATGCGCTTGTAGTTGTGATATTTTCGCTCAAATAACGAGTTTTTATCAATGTTGTAGAGTAGAAGTACAGTTTGTGAATGCTGAAGAGAGAAAAAAAAGGTTTTATTAGAAAAGATTTCTGGCTTCCACTCTTTTATTTTTCCCCTTCCTTTTTCCCCCTATTGTTCTTGCAGTTATTCGTTGTACCACTATTTCTCCCTATGGGTTCCCCCATTGTCTCCATATCCTCCCTTTACCCCCCATAACCCCCCACAAAACCAACCGCCAGCGTGCATTCTGGGACATGAATAATGGAATATGTACGTAAATTCACTTCAACAAATTCTTATTAAAAAGACACCAGCTCCAACAATCGTTGAAATAGTACAGCTTAGACCTACAATGGGGAAATCTTTTCTAGATTATTTTAAAATATGTATTCTACTTATTTATTGGATTTTTCCAAGCTTTTTTATACTTTTGAAACCATGCATTTATAAATTTAGTAAAAGACAAAATGATGTGCTTGGCTGAATATTATTTTAGAGGCTGTCTCCAAAAGTTGCCAAAAATTCTGTATGTGATCCTATTTAGAAAGGAATTTTGATGTTTGTTTAAACATTAACCCATTGAAAAGGTTCTCCCAAAATGTTGGTAAATATGTCTTAAAATTCAGTTTGTTAATTAACGTTATAGTTCCCAAATCAAGATGGCGTCAAACTCGCCCAATGCTTTATGAGTTGTAAAGCGGCATCCAAGATGGCTGCAACTTGGGCTCTCAAATCTAACCCTCTTATTTGTCCTCGTTGAGTTATGGCCGACCTTGGCAACATTAAAATAGTTGCCAAGCCCCACCTTCTCCTATGGTTCTATCCTCCAATTGGTCACTTCTGACATTGACCTTTTCAGCCCCACATGTGCATTTTTTACAGAGAAGGCACGCATTATTACACTTACCTGTTTTTCTCTTGTTTTGGGGCAGCTGCCCCAATGTGGTTCCAGCCTATATACGCAAGAATTCGTGTATTTCTGAAGAAACTTTGGGCAATGTTGCCCTGGGCAGGTTTCTTGTATTTGTAGAAGGAAAGAATTTGGAAAATGATTCTTGATGCTTTGTCTTCCTCCTTTTTTTCCCTCCATTTCCCTGGAAAAAAAATAGTATGCAATGTGTGGCATATTTTTCTTACCTTAGGCTTGTGTTGTTCCTCTTGTTTTCTTACCTTTAGAAAAGGAATTATTAAGACTTGTCGTGTCCGAATATGGCAAGTTTACGAAAAACCCACACAGAGAGACATTTGTCATTATCCGGTTTTAAAAAGCAATTCTGGTTTATGGGGGGAAAAAATACACATTTTTGAGTATAATTGTTCTGAGAAATGCACCTTTAAAGGCTTCATCCAGTTTCTATTATTTTTTAAAAGTACAAAAAATGCCAGTTTTTGTAATATGTTGAAGGGTATTTTCCTATGACTAGTAAATTTACATCTAATATGGACGTGTCTTCTAACAATTTGCAACCATCGTTAGCAATGAATTTTTTATCTTTTATTAAATATATATAACTGAGTTTGTGTGGTAAAAATGTTGGAGTTGTATATGTTATTACAATAATTATTTTTAGATGATAAACAATGGTATTTTTCTTCCTTAAACAACAAAATTTGACATTCGGACAGCAACTGCTTGTAACCATATATCATCAACTCTTTTGGGATTGGCATTGCAAATCCTGATGGGAATTGGAAGTCACTTCTGCTAATTTGTGTTTTCTGCATAAATTAAACTTTGATATGTTAGGAGATACACATACAACGCATTCGCTTTTGCTAACTTTTATTATTTAATCTCTAAATTGCACGATGTGAAAACCCCAAGGTATGCAGTTTTAATTAAATTAAACCTTTTGAGTCTCCCCTATTATCATAAATAGTTCGAATGAGGTCCAATGAGGGGCAACCTACAAATAGGGAGGGCGCTGCGTGCGTTTCATGTTCAAATTGGTTTCGGACCATTGCCTGAATCATCGACCAAGTTTAGGAGCTCCTGACGTTTTTCGCTAATGAGATAAACGATTGTGATTTGCATAATTAGATGCATGCCTACTGTGATATAACAAACGTTGAAATTAAGAGGGGATGCTCTTTTAAAGAGAGAATTTCCGCTCTTTGAAATATATGAGCCTAATTTGTCAAGGAAATCAAACAATTTGTATCCAGGCCGATGGCAGCGCCCCCTTTATAGTTATTTCTAATTGGCTACATTGTTCCACTTCTTGAATTATCTCTAATGAAAAAATTAACTTTGAAACATTTCATCCGATTGGGATTCAATTAATGGGTTGATTCTGCAGACAGTTAATCTGCAGTTGAAAATTAGAAAAGCATAAATAGCTTAAATACTGATGTTTTGGGTGGAAAAAGTATAGTCATATACGTGTACATGTAGTTATATTTTGAAACACATAAATCCATATACGGCCAAGTGCATGCCATGTGTAATTTTTCCACCCGAGGTCGTGATGTTTTATCCAGTTTTAGTTATATAAGTTATATAAAGTATTGTTTTTCCTATAATAATTTATTAAGAAACATCCTGAAAAAAATATTTGCAATGCATTAATTTGGTTTTAAAAGATTATCGATACAGTTTATAACGTATAGAATACGCTGCAGGATATGACGTCATGAATAACAACAGCAGAACGAATATTCATTGGTTAGCTGAATATTCTTCCATTATGGACATGCTGTGATTGCATAGTTGAACAAAAAATGTTCGCTGCATGTGAGATATTCCAACAATTAAGCACTGGTTATAGTATTTTATTTATATAAAATGCATGTTATTATTCTGTCCGAGTCCCATACTGAAACGTTTATAAATCATTCCTGCTCTCAAAAAAATATATATATGAAATGAAAAGAAAGGTTCACGTTTTAGGTTTAAGACTATACTGATTTTTCTTCATAGCAATAATTAATCACAATTATACATTGCATTTTTTTTTTTTTTTTGGCCTCCCCAAATCTGGATCAAATTAAATTGAAAATGAGCTCCGTTAATCATGCCATAGTTGTTGCGTTTTCTACGCACTTGAGCACAATGACCAAAAAAGAAATGGCAGATTTATGGAATTTCAAGATGTCGGGTGGGGGCATGTATGGGAGTAGCTATAGGGGTGAAACCGCCATTTGTGTTTCCGTGTTTGGAATTGAACGTTTGACATGCCTGCGTGCCAATCCCCCTGCGGGTTTTCACCATTTTAGCATGGCTCGTGCTTTTTTCATGCTTGGCATTTCCTTTTCCATGCTTTCTGGCTGAAGATTTACAACCTCAACACCCTACTGGGACCCAGAGCTCTTTCACTTGAAAACACATAAAAAGAGGCTTTTTTTTGCCTCTTCGCCCCAGTGCTGCCTTTGCCTTGCCTCCTCGCTACGATGACGTGCAAACAGAAATCCGTGCACTAGAGCTGCTATGGCGCTCCTGCTGATGTCTTCAGTTGCCATCGTCATGCCAGATTGCGACAGTGTTACGTGCGATAGGGGAGGGAGAACCATAAAGACCTGCTGGGCATCCCAGAAGGGATTTAACGAAATGAAAAATTTCAATCTACTTTTATACCGATCTTCTCGAACTTTTTTCAGTGCCTTGAATTCGACGATTTTATAAATGGTTATTTGTTATTTTAATATTATGAAATAGTATGTGGATTGGCACTTCATAAGCAATATTTCACGAATTTCAACTATACGTTGTGCTTTATATACACATGGCTGAAAGTAAACTATTAGTATACAAATTGAAGAAATTAATTGTTGAAAGTTTTGGGAAGTACAAGAATTATCAGTTACAGGGTGGAAAAGTATTTTTATACTTATATATTATACATTTCCAGACTTCTTAATTCACTTGGTCGGACAGCCCTCTTGTACTTGATGAGATCCTTTAGCATGGCTGTTTCTCTGTTTTGAAAAAAACAAAAACAAGAAACATTAGTAAACAAACCAATCTGAATATCTATACAGAAATTAACAAAATACAAGCTTTTAATTGGGGGTTATAAAGGTTAGGAACTGCTTTATAATTATAGCTCTCAGTATACTATCTTGAGGCAATATTTTCCTTTTGAAATACCTGAGATGCTTTATATAACCTCTAGAAAGATTAAAAGATGCATGATGCATGTCTTCCAAGTCGATTCTTTTAGCATTATTCTGGGCCAATTGTTTTGCTTAGAACTTTGTCGAAGTTATCATTTGTAGGGTATTCGTTTGTATTTTCGTGGCTGGGTTATTTCCTTTTTTGACCACTGCTGGACGTCAGTGCCTTCAAGTGTCGCCTTTTCCCCCTAATGAAAACGAATAACAGTTGCTGCCAATGTACCAATTGGGTGCCATGGCAGATGCTGCTGCAGTAGGGAGCAATGGGGACCATGTAATAATGCATGTACGGTGTCCTTTTTTTATATCCAAAGACACTTTTGTAGGCCGCATTAAGTAGAAAATAGGCGAGGAAATAGGAAAAAAATGGCTGAACAAAGATCATAGAGAATTGAGTGCAGGGAGTACACAAGATTAAACATTGATTTACTTTGGGGGTCTTAATTTGGTTTCAAATCCTATAGCTAAAGGATCGTTGCTTGCTAATAATTAAAAAAGTGGATTTTGTCCCCTGTATATGCCATCCCTCGTTTCGCCATTATCCCCCTCTTTTAAATCAACTGCACTGTCTGAGTTGAGCTTAAACATTCATCTTGATGATTCTGCCATAGACTTCCCGTCTTCGTGATGTTCGATATTCAGCTGCTTATGAGATTTTCAGCGCTTAATACGCTCGGACCATAAATTATCATAGGAAAACTCATTTATGAATTTCGCAGGCCTCTTCTATCACCAAGGTTATCCATAAATATAGATTTAAACGACCTGGAATCAGCCCGAATCCTAGATAATGAAAATTGAAATTTTCAGAATTGCTCGGTGTGATGGCTAGGCCTATCTTAGTTTTTTTTCTTCTTGAAAATGCTTAATCTGTTTGCATCTTGATTATAACCTGGAGAAAGTCAGCTCTTCAGGATCGACTTTATTGCATTACATTGTAAAGCAGGGCAATTGAAGATTGTGCCCTTGTACTCGTAATGAACAATTAATCTTAAGCAGTTAATTTGTGTAACACATGTATAAATTCCAGTTATTTCAATTCCACAAAAAAATTGAAATAAAAAATAAGCTGGAAAACGTACGTATTAAGTTTTATGAAAAGATCTCTTAGACGTTACCCAGCCGCGTAAGCCGATTCACATCAGCCGTTAGCCGTAACGCTCGTTTCATCACCCTGCATGCTGAACTTGTTTACTCTCAAATACCGCAAACAAGAAATTATAATCATGATTACGTCTATATTTGTAAGAGAATAACATGCATTTTAAACTATATATCTTATATTCTGAAACATATATGTGTCATATATAAAACCGGTTACATAACCGGTATACCAGACAACTTTCTAACAAGATCGCATATACTTACATGTTCATTCAAAACAGAGTAAACAAAACATCTATGCGTTTTATAACTTAATTGAAATAATGGCAAGTAATTCAGGTAAATGGCTGTCTGAAGACTCCCTCGTAGCAGCAATGAACATGAAAAGACGCGTTTAAAAAGATGTTTGCTTATGGCCTATTTCGAGTGCAATGCCTGCCCTCCATTGGTGGTTGATATGGAACGAAGTGGATGGCAGAATGCCAGATTGGCTTAATGCATTTATAAGGTTACATATAGTATATATGCATGAGAAGAGAAAGTAAAAAAGGATCGTCTATATACAACTCGAGAACACGAATAACCAGTTTAAAAGGGTTATTCTGACCTTTTAAAATTGCCCTTTTGGATGGTACATGATAAGCATCTAGTATATAAAACCCATCATCTATACTTTATGTGGACTGTCAGATCTATTGACAATTGATATAGTCAAAGTATGTTATGGATATTAACATTGTATGATATTATACGTAATATGCATAACCATTCATAATATACATAACCATACATAATACATACTTGTGGTTTTTTAATTACCACATATATGCATGTTGCTTACATGCCTCTTTGAGGATGGATATCCCCACGGTATAAGGAGTTTATAATCAAATCAGTAAACTTGCTCCAAAACGACTCATAAAGCAAAATGTTGAAGGTCGTTTAAAGCCCTGCGGCTGTTATATTAGTGGTAGAAATGTATCGAAAAAAGCGGGAGTATATATTTATAAGGACAAAAAATGGAAAAAAGTTGAATTTTATTGCCTATATATCATTCACTTTAAAAATTACTATACAGAGCCATATTAAAAACACATTAGGAATATCACTGCAATAAGTAAGCAACTTGTTTACTTCCTCAAAATGCTTTGTTTTAACTTAAACAAAACGATATATAATAGTGATTATATATAGTATAAAAGAAGTTTTTGAAGACAGGACGATGCCAGTGTTTTTACACACTGTCCTTAATTACCCTTATTTATTAATGATAGTAAATTAATGTGTTTTTAATTATATCGAAGACCACACATGCAGCATGAATTTTAAGATACATTTATATACTTTATCTTTTACAAAAAAATATTATATATATTGGTACTGTTAAGTACTGTAAAGTATATAAAGTTTTAATTTTGTAATTATCCAAGCATGGAAAATGATTTTTTATCAGCATGATTATTATTTTAAAATCGCAATTTTCCTTAATATGCAAGTAATGTATACAACTATATTATATATACATATACATATATATATATATATATAGTTACTAGAATTATATATATTGGTTATAGACGATATATGCATGTATATTTCAATACTGTCAATGTCGCAAATATATGTTTCTGAAATCTTTGTTGTTGATAGAAGAATTTTGGCTCAATATAATATTGATTTTAGAAGTCGAAACATGATTTCATATGTGGAACAATATTGAATTTGTTTTTTATATATACAGTATACAGCTTAAGCCCATCGAACTGTATCACGGTCCTGCATATTTTTTTTTCTCCAAAAACTATATATATGGTTCAATTTGTACCGTATCTTATATATACACGTCAACTATATATTTGACGTTTTCGTGCATTTCAGACAAAGATCGATTTTCCAGCCTAGAAGATATGATTGATTTTCGGTAACCAATCAGAGGGCAATATTCAAGCATTTGTTTAGTTCACGTTGGGAATATCGGCTTTTTGTGGCCGCGTGTTTGGGTGCGTCCCATATACTCTCTGAGGGATTTTTGCGCTTGGGGGACGCGTACCATTGGGGCCCTGTCTATGGGTATCATTGGTGGCCGGAAACGGCCCCTGCGTCCCCTCCAATAACAAAGGCTAGGCCTATGCGCGATTAGAATAACCCCCCTCTGCAATTAACCCATAGGCGCATGCATGAGCTTGCTCCCTTTTGTCATGGCGCTGGTCCATTATTTTTAGTATCGGGGGTAAACCTGAAAAATAAAAAAAACGCTCAGCCTACTAACATAATTCACAATAACGCGTCGTAAAAATATTATCGGCTGCTTGTGATATCCGTGCGATAAAAAAAAAAAACTGCTGCCGGGACCAAGTTTTTAGATTTTGGCCTTTTGTAAACCGATCCTTATGGAATTATACAAGAAGTTTTAGCCCTATACTAATCCGTGTGGTGTTTGACGCTTTGGCAGGTAAGGAAAACACGAATTTTCATGGTTTATTTAACTTTACTGGGACCGTTTTATGGGTAGGCGACATTGACCGCTATGGCCACTGAAAAACCCTGAAGTTTTCACGTCATGGTTTCGGAGTATTTTTATGACAGTTTCGCGTTAAGGTTCGTAGCCGTGTAGTTCGTTCCTAAATAGCCTCAGTTCAGTTTTATATGGTCATAAAATGTGGAATTTCATGCTACGTTTATATATGTGGCAGTAGCATGTTTGATTTGATTAACTGTTTGACGTATATATGGATAACAACATGCAGTTGAAACTTTTATACATTTGTATGGTGTTGACACTTGCAAGACTGCATGCATGCATGCTTATATGAGATATATATTTCATGTATACTAGAAATTAAAGGATAATTATAATTTAACTTCATTAAATATATTTTATTTATATTCCATATTTCTATAATTCATAAAAAATATATTTTCACGCTTATAAAAATATATAAATATACAGAATGTGTTTATATAGTGCTTGTTTGCTGCAATTTATATAAATTACTGATATTCAGCTTCGTTGATAGCATCAAATTAGACTGAAAAACAAAACGTTTCGCCGCACCCTGTCATGAAATCATGATGTAAAACAAAACTTGTTTCCATGGCTTTAAGGTTTTTTGTTCCAACTAGTTTCAAAAATATAGAAAAAAAATATATATACTTTAACTTTTGTTAACGGAATTACGGATTTCTGTATACGCATGCGTATATACAACTTCTATTTTTATAATTTCATGGAAAAAATAACCATTCATGTTGCATATATATAACGGGTTTCATAAATAACGTTTTTTTTCCGGAATTGTTGGCCTATTATTAATATATTTGCGGGTTATTGTTTCCTTTACATAACTGTGCATGAAACAACGGAATGACTTATGTGAATCGGTCCACTTTATGTTTCCCACTTCGACCGATATCTTATCAGCCTTAATTTCATAGCTGTTCTCTTAGGCTCCCAAATGACTCTTTAATTAAAATCCCAGTAAACATCGATAACGCCATCTGGCTGCATGTATATCGATAGAAACCACGTTGAAACAGACCAAGTACATTATGCGAGCATTTGCACAGATATATGTCACTCGTTATACCAATAATTGGCGATTAAGGCAGGTTTTTAATTAGTAATTTAATATACCATTAATTAACTAAGCTTGGCACAACCGTTGCCTAAATATTTTATTAAGAAATGAAGCATGCATTATGAAATCGCCTGAGTTGTTTTTTTGTTGCATCAAAATACCCATATTCACTCAAAATATGCCTCTGCGTTTAAGGCCTATTTTTAATTAAATTTCAGTTTTATTTTTTAAAAGCGCATTTCCATGACGAGCAAAATAAATGCAATTGTTCTCGGGCTTTGGGGGCCTATATAATGCGATTAAATGTTGGATTTTTCCCATAGCCTCTTATCCCATCGGTTGTTACAACAATAGGAAAATAATGATATTAAAAGTAGGCCTATATATATATATGTATATAATCGCTTTTTGAATATTTTTCCTTCCCCTTGGCATAGTTAAAATTACCCATGATTAGGTTATACATGGGCCGTTTTTTGCTAACATTTCGGCCAACTTTAATTATATGCATGCGTGCAGGTCGAAAATACATAATTTACATTTTGTTACATTGTTGCTTTTTTTTTTTGCGACCGTGTTATGCTGCACATACTGATTTCAAGTTTGTATACATAGTTACTAAAAGTTTACAAAATTATACTAGGCCTATTTTACCCCATCGGCAATATATAATTTCACTGGGTCGCCTGCATGTTCACCAATAATCCCGTGTGAAGCATTGACCAAGGGCTTTAATGTTAGACCCGTTATAAAAGCATTATACAATATAATTAAAAATGTCCTATACGTGGAAACCGGCCATTTAGTATACAAGATAACGAAAACTGGTTTTTTAATCCCCGTATAATTTAGTGTTGAAAGATTAACGATTTTGCCTAACGTTTACACTGCATTAAACTCAATAAAGATTCATTCGAATTTCAGCAGGAATGTTAAAACCTGCATGGTTGAATGTAAAATTTCATTTTTAACCTTACAAAATAAACAAATGCAGTTGTAATGACCAGTTATCTCCAACCTGTATATTTTAGTAATGCATGTCTTGTCGGCCATTATTCTAAATTCGTGATCCACACTGTAGCGTGTTGACAACATTAAAAAAAAATGTTGGACGAGTCACGTTGACTCCAGTAAATATATAAAACAATGGGTGCAGCGGAAAAAATATTTTTTTCCTGAATAAAAAATATATTGAATAGAATATAGTGCCGTTTGTAACGTGACTGGTTGGAACGCCGTAGGGGGCGTGACCGAAGTGCTGCAGCCAAAAGCACGCTCTGCCGTCGTTTACCATTGCCAACACGGTAGCCAAAGCAGAAGCGTCGTGGCTCGGCTTTTCTCTCGATATTAAGTATATATCGTCGATATTTCACCAACCGAAAAACAACGAAAAACCAAAAATAGTTGTATTTTTACGCACGCGGAGGGGGGGCGCTCATTGTACGCCTCGCTTCTAATTGGCCGATTCCACGTCACGTGCTTTTGGATTTTCATCTTTCCTTCTATTGTAGCGCTCTTTTCTTCTTCTATAACCCAAATAGTGCGTTTATTTACACGCTCTTAAATACATCTATTCTTGCAGCTACTGATTAATCATTAAACCTCCCGCTGCTAACGATAGGTGGCGTCCCGGGCGCCAACAAAAAAAAAAGAAAAATTAGGCCTATATCCGAAGTTGTTGGACATTATTATAGCGTTTTCGTCGCAATCCTTGCAGTGCTTTTCCGAATTTCTCCACTGTATATACTATATACAGCAGTCGTTATACCTCGTTACTAATGGGATCCCGTTGCGAATGAATGGTGACAATTTGATTCGCTCCTAGACCCGGTCATGTGATTCACGCTCTGCTTCCGAGGCCTTTTATCGCATTTTGAAAAACATGAGCAACGCGATGAACGTATGTGACGGCCGAGGCGCTCACTTATCGCTACGTTTTTATTAAGAACTGGATTTTCGTTGCAAATCATATGCAGGTAAGCCAATTGTCTATTTACCTTGTTGGCACGTGGCTATGTCTTATATAGAAGACTCCCTGATATGACTTTTCGTAACATTTTGGCGAGTGGGGGATTTTTGACTTAATGCGTATTTGTTTTTCCACGACAATCCCAGTTTTTTCATGACTGTTTATTGGGATGACAATCCGCGGAAATTTCCACGTATATTCCTGTCCCAGAATTTTATTCGGTTGTAATGACAACAGCAATATTATATAATAGCATGCATCTAGAGACAGTTGAATTTAGAATTTCTATTCCTGCATATTGTATATACATTCCTCTAAAATTTTGGTTGCCTTGAAATTCCTTGAGGAATTCTCAAGTCCAAAGGTATGGCACGCTTCCTTTAATTTCTCATAATCCGAAATGCGTATTTTATCCAAGCTTCTGATTTCTTGAACAACATTTGCCATGGAAATTTCCTGATAGCAAGTTGTAATTACGATGACATCTCATTATTTGAAAATCTTTTCTGGCAACATACGTCATTGTATGGTTGACAATTTTACGTGTTATGTGAGGCGATGCATGCCCCAAAATGACTTAAAAATTCACATTACCCCTTTCTGTGAAATTTTCTGTGATATATTACGTTTCTCAAATTTCAGTGATTTTTTATAGGCATGTCCAAACATTCACATTTTATCGTGCCATGTAGAATTGTATACCGTTTATTGTCGTGATATTTGCACTGTGTATTTTATTACCAAAACAGTGTGAAGTGTTTTAGTATTAATTAATGAAATTCGAATATAGTGAGTGTATTATATGGCATGATTTGATATGATTGCTGGCATGGGAACCTTGGCATTGCCCTGTTACCTTGACCCATTCGGTTGGATGGTGTACTTATATGGCAGTCGCATGCAATGATAACATTTGACCATTTTTTGCACTGTTCGTGAGTAAACAAACGTTTGGGCGATATTCCTAATTTATGACCAATTATATAAATATATCAGGTCGTAATGTAGGCATCATCCCTCCCTCCTTTCTCCTCTGACCCACTCACCCGTGTCGTCATAAAGATGGTGCCAAATGGCATCATAAACTATTTAGCATGGCTACCTGTTTTTCGGCCGAAATTTGGCAAATGGACACCGGGGCACGTGGCCGGCTCGTAAAATAAGATTTACACACGTGATAGTGCTTTTGGCGAATTATAAGAGGTTAGGGGGGGCTAATAAAAAATGAATGAAGTTAACTTATTACAATGGTAAGGCCATTCATAAGGGGCGCGTGGTAAACGCGGGGAAACTGGTATGCAACACCGTGTTATAACGCTGTAATCTCGAAACATTCACCTTGAAAACAGGATGAGGCTCCATTTCTTGACCCGCCCTATTTTATAGCTTTCTATTTGACGGTCACTTAGCATGGTTGAGGTTTGTGTACCATTTTTAAGTTCAGTTGGGACCAAAATGGCGTGTGCAAGCCACGTGATAATAAGCCTGTCCAATGAACCTTACCTCCGAGTGAAAAGTGACCCCAATACCACTCATTCGTCGATCTGAGATTGGCTACTATAGCTTATATGTATATGGAACCATTTTGGACTCTATTCAATATATACATTTACAATATATGGGAAACGTAATATGACATACCGTATGGCAGTATATACTTTATTCACCCAGGAGTTCATTTGCCATGATAACATCATGGCACAAGTTCTGTTTGTGTCGGTTTGCTATTGACGAAAATCACCAAATCGCCAATTAGAAATTCCCTTAAAATATTGGTTAATATACATTATATTTCGTCTTTATCATCCAGTTTTAATATTGTTGAAAACATGTTATTGATGTGCATTTTATCCATAATGCCAATTTTGTGCCCACTCCAAAGCATTACAAATTTTACAATGCAAGGAATTCATTCTACCTTGAAAATGATTCATTTCATTAAAGATTTTATTACAAGATACACGCAAAAAACGATGTTTTTGCTCGATTATGGTCACAGGGGTCGCTCAGGTAGGCATAACGCCAAGCACGTGGAGCGCCGGCGGCTGAATTAATTTAATGTCAACGTGTTTGGCAAACATGCCATTTTGAATCACTCGTCGTATCGTATGGCAACCTCCGAGGGAATAAAGTACTAGAAAATGTATATAGTTTTATTGATTGCCTCAAAAATACCACGAAAATGTATGTGGACACGCGAGACTCCATTTCGCTGTTATGATGTTAGCCTCCAAACGAGTCGTTGTGTTTGGTTGCCATTTTTAATGTTGGACAGACCACCCTTATGTCCAGCCAGAAATCGTCTTTTTTTAAACCAAACAAGGTATGTAATATATGGTAATCTGTTATATACTCAAGGAAAATAACAACATAAATATACCGCTGAAAGTGCTATTATGTTGATAAATTTAAGCCATCATTGTATAAAATATAGTATATCGATGGTTGTTTTTAGCTTATTTCCGTACATTACAACATACCCTTATAAAACAGGATTTTAACACAAATGTTTGTCGTTCATGTTTTTTATAACCACAACATATAAAACATGCATGCATTTGTTTATGAACATGCATTTGTAGGAGGTATATCTGTGTACATGCATCACGTATACCCAGCTAGTATATTTATATATACAATGTTTTTAATATGCACGTGCGTGATACATTTATACTATACTATGTATATCCTATTTGCAAAGTTTTATGTATACATGTACAAATATTTTTGCAAAATACAAAAATCGTTTCAAAAGACCATGTATATATATTATAACAGATACTTTTCAGAAATGGTTTTAATTCAAACATTTATATACTTACACGGGTATATGTATACATGTTTATATAAAATTGCATGTTTTTGTTTGATATTGTTTATAAAATTCGGCGATACATTTCTGTGGGATTATATATGTTGCAAAATATTTGTATTTGTCTAATCAAACTCACACGTTTCATAAAATTACTTGCGCAAATTAAAGGTTAGTGATCTATTTCATTTAATGCCCTATTGTTCGTAATAGGCCCCAGGTTACTGTGCAAATGTGGGCCATTATGTTTATAGCCGGCAGTAAACCATATACGCATGTTTTGAAATTATCTATAACATTGCTTCTGTCTGTGTATATAAAACACAGATTTAGCTGGCACGCGGCTTTATATAGTGGTCATTGAACCAGGTCTAGAAAGTTGATAAATATCAAGTTAATAAAATTACGTATGCTGAAGTGGCCATTAATTTGCAATCAGATTTCCACACAACTAAACGGCTCGTGTTTACAAGTGGGCAAGGCTGCAGGAGGTTGCCATTTTATGATACTTTTATGGGCGCATAAATAAACCGTTATGAACAGCCGAGTTGCATAACATTGACCTTGTAATACACTTTTATAAAACATAAACATTTAAATGGCTTTTTTAACTCCTGGATTTTGTGAATGGCTTCCCACAAGAAACTGGATATGTTAGCTTTCTATTATGATAATAGACCCACGTAGGCTTCCGTAATTTATTAGGCAAGCCGGCCTTTTAATACATACGCACTCATAAAAATGTTTAACGCTTTTAAATGAAGTGTATTACAGCTATATATACCGTACAAAGGCTCCAGACTAGTTTTAGAAGTTTCTTTGCAGTCTACATGGATGCACAGAAATGTTTGTTTGAAAAATGATATAAACCGGCTATGCAATATATATATTTATAAAAAATACTAGTCTTTAATTTTTTTTTTCCCAAATTAAGTCTCGGGGTGAATGATCTTGGTTTATTTATAGCGAATTATATATACAGGCATGTGTTTAACTTGATAAATCTGACTGCTTAATTCTTGCATAAAGTTTACTGGCCTTTTATGTTGCCCTGAGAGGTTCATACCATGACATTATATATCTTTAGATCAACAATGAAACATTTAAACTCCCATTATAATTATCTGCAGTATATATATAGTTAAGGTCCATATACTTTTTAGCGTACTCCTTACAATTAAAAATAAATTTTATATTACTATGCGGAAATTTACGATTTGAATTGACGATTATATATATTTGCACTTTTTTTAATGACTTAATTAACTGCTGTTCAACATTTTATTATAAAACATGGAAACAGAATCTATGTATATGAAAATGTTATATATTTAATTTCTTAAAGTTTCAAGCATACAAAATTTCCATGAAGATAAATTTCAATAAAATTCATATCGTGTTTTTAAATTTGTTGTTGTTGTAAAGTTTTCAAATCTGGTTTTCGAAAAGTAAATAATATATGGGTTCTCTATATCACCAAGTTTGTTTAAATATACATGGAACAATTGTAAAATTTTAGAAAAATGCCACTACCCTTGACTTAAATTTAAGACCATGTTGATTAATTTATATGCCAATGCAATTTGCCTAATTGTACAAGTTGGAGAGATATTCGTGCACATAGATTAAATCAGAGTAAAATAAATCATGTATATTTATGCTTTTATGCTATGCAACTTTGCTACATTTCTTTACAAATATCCATTTTTGGACTTAACGTTACGGTATATATTGACTAAAAATTTGTTTAAAAACTCACCTAAATTGATTCATCCCTGCCTGTTATACGTTGGCATCACCAAGAATTTCGGCGACTTTGTTGTCGTGAAATTCAGAAATTCCACTTAAACCGTGTCATCATTTCCACGAAATACATCCAAAACCACGCGTATACAAAATTTAAACACGATGCCATGACTCCACAAAACTTAATATTAAAAATATCAGAAATCGCTTCAAAAATTCGTTATTTGCGAATATACATATTCCTAGTTGAAATTTCCTAGCAGTTCTGGCCATCTTACTTGACCGGTGCAGACTGACTAAATGGCGTCCAGATAGTCTAAAATTCGCCATCTATTTAACACCCCACCGAAAAGACCATAAAAATTACCCGAAGCAACTTGGACCATACACACTCGCAATTGTTTATCCTGCACTGATAACTTAAAATAGGATGTTTATGTTGGAAGTACAAATGGCTCCATTGTGCGGCTGGGGCTTCTGTTTGGGTGCAACTGACCGGTCATCACGTTGGTCACAAGTCGTAAAACTGCAACCATGGCCAATTTTTACAACCTCCCCCCCATCCCACATATATATAAGGACCTGTAAATGTATGAATTAACCTTGAACGAATTGCTGTTGATTTGGGTGCAGAATTACTTTTCCTTATGACCTTACCCGCTTGTTAGACCATTGCATCACTCGATAGTTAGAGAATCTTGGTGTTTTGAGGGCTTTAAAGGAGGTGGTCAATTTGGGGGCATTTAGGTTGGCTTAAGAGGGACATAAACGAATTCATGCCACTTTTAGTCGATTGTTTCTAAAGCCAGAGGAAGGTCAACGCGGCCATTTCGTTGCCATGGGGGAACACTAGACTTCTTATGGTTATTGAGCTAGTTGGGATTAACGATTGCAACGGCAATGGTGAAATGGTAAAAAGACCGTGGGGAAATGGCAAAACAGTGTTGTAATGGCAGCCCCAACAAGGTGATGGACCAAGTTTACAACCGCCAGGGAATTGTCTTTGAACGCCAAAAGATCCTCCTGTAATGGCTTTCAGAGGGGTCCCTGGGGCATTTCTACAACTTGGAATGGATTCCGGCCATTCTTGACCGCTGGTCAAATTAGGGATGGTTTCTTGCCAAAGCGTTTGGGGGGGAGGGGGATGACCACCCCAACAGATGACCAAAACATCCATTCATGCAGGGCTTTACCTGTAACGGCAACAAATTCGTTTTGCTTTCATCTTTTTTTTTTGTGGAAGATTTACGTCATCGTTGCGTCTTACGTCGTGGGGGGTCAGCTATTCGTTAGTCCTCGTTTATACTGTATATAATGCTGGTGGTTTTGGTACTGGTCATCGGATGGGCACGTGCAAGCATTCATCACTGCGTTTGTGCACGCCATCCCGCGCATTTATATCTTGTCCTATCCTGCAGGTGACATTTTTTTTGCACGCTAATGACCCTCGCAATCTTTTAAATTTCATACGTTTTTATAAAATGAAGTTAGGGTGATCAGGTTGTGTTTGTCGGCAAGTCAGTGGAGTGAAATTTATACTTGGGTATAGTTGGAAATGGTAGTGGAAATATACTGCATGGTCCTGATCTGTAAAAAAACCCTGTAACATCACGTAACATCAAGTGTTATGTCATTAGTTAAAAATTATGCTTATAAAATGATCGAAATTGTAAATATGATAATTATGACTTTTCAATGGCTTGACATTCATCATGTTGTTGTCGTCCATAAGTTGTAATCCAAATGCCCTTATATATGTTAAGATTTATTATCGCTGCGTTATCTGCTCGTAATTTGATAATGTATACGAATCACATTTTTTATTCTAAATGTTTTTGATATCTTCAATGTTAATGGAGTTTTATTTATCAGTCTGCGAGTCTTATCGCATAATTAAGGAATATTAAAGGAATTAAAGTAATATTACATTACCGACTAGTTTACGTAATTACCGTTCTAATTATGCTTATAAAAATTTCTGAACAGCATGAATGGTTTCTATATCGGTCGTCAAAGCAATTTGGACATCTTTCAAGTGAATTCAAAATTGAGTTTGTAAAACACATGTATATACGTATAGATAACATATAGATAACATAGCTAAAAGAAATTCATTCCTATATGCATCAGTTGTCTGTGGTGTTAATTTAAGTATATTTAAACACAGCACTATATAATTAATATTTGTAAAAATATATGGAAATAGATGTTATATTATATAGTTCGTCACGATTAGTTAATTTTTGTTTGGACCTTTTACGTAACAAATATAGCGTTCATACCATGGGTTGGATAAGTTTTCCTTTGGCTTGTTAAGCCTTGTTGAACTTCCCTGAACGATCAATGTTGCACAAAAAAATGTTAGGGTCAAGGGAAGATGGATAGCCGAAGCATTGTTGCGACCACCTTTCCTACAGTGATTAATGATCAATTGTGATGTTGCTTCTCAATGCAAATGCAGAATGCTGGGTTGCATGGGGGTGTTTTGGGCATTAATTTTAAAACTGGATAGACATACTGACAGAATGCATCATTGGGTTTGCGCTTTTAGACCTATACATAACACGGGCTTCGTAAACCAGAACATGTATAAAAAAAGAAACATCTAAAGTATAGCGCCACCTTTATAACTGGCATGCCATGGCAGGCACATTTTGAAGAAAACAAATGATTTCATGTCCTCAGGACGTCTGTTTCCCGACTGGTTACACCAACAAATTTTAATTACAGATTATGATCAGGTTTTAATCGATATATGGCAAACTTGTCTTACTCGTGATGTCAATCCAATTACCATTTTCCATGTAAATTTGAGGCGAAAATGTGGGTCTTGTTATTAATCATAGCTTACAAAGATTTGTTGCACGACACGCTATTGTGAGATTATATTATTCGGAATTCAGATGATTAAGGTTATGGGGAATATACTATATTAATGCATTAAAATGATGATGGCTAATATAAACTATACAATTAGTACCTTCAGGATTTTTAAGAGAATATTTATCATTGTGCAATAGTAACATTCCATTTCTGTTTTTATTACTTATTGTATATAGCCGTATATTCTTCGATTATAGTTTCATTAATCTTTTCAATGGGCTGGCTTGACTTTATTGAACTTGTTTATGACTATATTAATAATTGAAGGGCTACGGGCTATTGTATTAGCATTATTAACAACAATTATTCTAAGACGTGACCAATTATGGACAGTGGGCAGCGTTTCATTACCCCCACACGTAATTATGGGACCGTATACAGTTTGAATGGTGAAGGTTTTTTATTTTTTATTGCCCAGTTTTAAAGTGGGTTATAATTACAATGCTGACGACCCAATGACTCTATTTTTCTCAATTTTAAACAATCTTCAGTTTAATTGTCTCGGAGATCATAAACTTTGTTCATCCCCCTCAACTCATTCACGCGGGGCTATTATTAAAACATCTTTGCTATAGATTAACCTCTCCACCCTCACTTATAAAATGCCTTGTCTATTTATCGGTGTAATTTTAAATGTCCTGTTTCAATTACTCATTTTCAAATTTTCGTCTTTCACATTTTGGCTAGTGACGCGGCTTTGTTTAATTTCATCACCAATTAAAGTAATATCGGATTGATGAATCCACCCTTCATATATCAGATTTGCAACGTGATTCTAAAATTGTTGAGGCACACCCTTGCATCTTTTTCTTGTTATTGTCAGAGGCTTTCTCTCAATTTTTGTAAATGAAATAAAATATTTTCCTCGTAAATGAGGATAATGCATTTCATTGACATTTACCCTAATTCATATTAGGAAATATGTAAATGATTACTGTTTACAATTAACAATCTTTTGATAGCACATATACATTATGTGTAGTTGTCAAATAATGCGTTATATTTTAAAGTCATATATATGGACATAATTATGGTCGTATTTTGATAACACTTGGCACATGATCAAAATGTATACCATGTTTCGTTTTATCAACATTGAAATCCTGTATGCCCACGTGTATAATAATATATTGTGAATATTAAAATTTTCAAATACCAATGTTAATACATACATATACCTGCAATGTATACATATGATACTAGCGTTTATAACTAGACTAGGCGAGGCTTCATTTTGCCATTGAATGTACTACTTGCTGCATGGAATAGGGCTTCCATGTCAGTTGGGATTATAAATGACACGTCATGTTTCACCAATGGTATCGATTCTAGCCTCGAGTTCCCCTCCAATCGGTCACGTTGGGTACGGCGGGGGTCCCTCTCTGAAAAATATTTCTAAAGATGGGGGCCTACCCCGGTGACATTAGCCAAATTTTAGTGATATCACACGTTCCATTAAGAAGTCGTTTGGACATTGTTCCCCTGGTGGTGACTTCAGGAGGATGCAACTGTGACCAATTCGACTTCGATTAACATCATTCGATACGCGCAAAAATTAAACTGTGGAAATAATTCGGGAAAAGGAGAGGAAAGCGCTTTTAGTCCGTGTATTTACCGACAAAAGTTATACTATTTTCACAATTTCCTTTTATAAGCGTCCATGCAGCGCATGGAGGGGATATTGGTCAAGTTTTCGGTTACATGGCGGTGAAAAACTATATTGAGTAAACGTAGACAGATTATCCTTTAAATTTTACGTTTTTCCCATCCTTTTTCCCCCTTTATACCTTAGAGGTTCAGTAGACCTTTAAATCATTTTTCAAATATTCATGAGTTTCGTGTCCTGATATGCCAATCACACCAGAACACAATAAAACGAGCATTGAAAATGTAGGCCTAGGTATGAATTTTTATAATTTATAAGGTGATATGTATCACACCTGTTTATAACCTACATGAGGAAAACTAAAGTATAGGTGTTTTTATATACAAGAATATGGACTGTATCAAATTTGCTTAACAAAAGCATACTCTATGATTACCATGTCACATTATGGAGTCATCCGAGTAGTATACGTTTAAAGACATTGAAATTTCCAAAACCATATCACTATGTGTATACACCTTAACACCAATCAAAAACAAGCTAAGATGTCACGTGACGGGTTACTCCATCACTGCATGTCGCTGTAGGTTGACGTGGTTGATAATCACGATCAGTTAATTAAAATGCGTTACTTAAGAATAATAGATACATTAATTGGTATAATGTTCATTTTTTATTATGAAGTTAGTCATAAGGAAGAAACAATTTGCGAATGGTTGGCATGCACATGTACTTAGAAGGTTGACATGTTCTAAGACGTAATTTGCATGCGTGTTATGTATGTTGTGCTTTTCCATAATTCTGTAAGTACAGGGATTAACATAGATGACCGTGTATATACACTTGAGCGTATAAACACTGATTTCTCATCATGCCTGCAGGTGGTTGTGTGCATACGCTAATTTCGCTCTGATAGGCCTCGAGTTTTAAGTTTTGAACAGCCTATTCGTTTTGTGCTCAGCAGAATTTATTAGCCGAGGACCCTCAAGACTACGCCGAGAGATTAATTTAAATATGCTGTTGGATGATATGGCTAATGAATTTACGATTATAAATTTTACGAGTGAATTCACTGCACGCGTTAATTACTTTTTAATCTATTTAAAATTTTGCATAAATTTAAAGACGACGCAGTTATTTGCACGACTCCCAATCATTTATGGCCTTATAAACTGAATAAACTTGCACATTCAATCATCAGTGATTTATGGCGGGAAATGAGCAGGGTGCTTAAAAACCCTTTTAAAGTACACATTCCATTATAAACCACGGAAATCTTGCTTCTAGAAAAAGTGGTATGTTATCCTATTCTGCATTGACAGTGCCATTTTTTCACTTCATTTAAGGTTATGATTACTATACCTAAATATGCCTTGCCTATCTTATGTGATATATAATTACGCCATTTCCAGATAACAGTTTAGCATTTTTAGGTAAATTTATAAAGCAATTAGTTTTGCCTATTAAAGCCAACAACGTGCATGTTTTATTGGAAAACGTACAAATAATGTCATAGACTTCTGTAATTTATTGTTGCACAAACCAGTTTGTTTGTAGAACTGGGCCATAGGTGGCGTTACACTTGTTAGTAATTCCATCAATATTTTGTCATATGGCGAGGTGGTGCTTCTGTCATAAATCATTCCCCGACTTTTTCCTAGTAATTATTACATATGTTATGCATCCCCCTGTTCGCATTTGCGAATGAAATGACCTGGAAAGGGTCCTGTGCCGCAAACTGTCCACATCTGGGTGTTTCCGACATGCATGTTCTCTCAGTGACGCCTGCATTCATGAAACGGTGGCTGTTTGTATAAGCAAGTACTGGAAAAAGTTGATCCTCAACTAAGTATATATGGCTACATCACATTGTGGATTTCTGTTTTAAGTGCATGATATAAACAATTTTCAGTGATCAAGCATGACAGTGTGAGTGACTTCATATACTTTTCATAGAAGCTTTGAATGCTTTCTCTAAAAATATTGCAATTAGAATTTTTTGTGAAACTATGGACAGTCAAGTCAGAAATTTGCTCATTTCAAGAAGTTTTAAGTTTTACTGGATAGGTTCTTGACTATACATGTGTACCGTACTGTTGCAAGGTATAAGGCAGTGATGCATTACATGCAGTATACACACTATACCGATTTCTAGTAAAAATAAATGCTAATTTGGAGTTATTGTCACGATGCTTATCGTCGTCCCCATTATCCTTTGGTCGGGGTGTGTCGCCCCCTCGTCACCCTTGTGAACAATGACTAATCAGCTGTTTTTTTTTGTGTTTTGCAGGCGCGGATGCAAGTCGGGTTCCCATTGGTGCCCCCCCAACGCTCCTGCCACCACCACCACACTTCCCATTGGCGCACCTGCGCATCACCCCTCATCAGCACCAGCAGAGTTCGCGTAACAGGGCTCCATCACACCGCCACCACCACATCATTTAAACCGTAGCATGAGCGCATATTTCACCAATTCGTACCTCGCGGATATACGAAGTTCGGATCACTATCCGGGGGGTCAGAGCGTGACCAGCCCGCAGCAGCACAGTCCAGACCCGTGCGACCCCACCCTCCGCGCGGTCGCCCACTATGGCTCTACTACAACTCAGGGACCTACCTACCCCCGCTTTCCACCCTACGACCGGCTGGAGATCCGGCCCATCACCGCCGGCAATGCCTGTGGCGCCCCCAATGGCCCCACCACGCCCCAGTATTACAACCCCACTCAGACTATGCCCGGCTTGCCCGATGGAGGGCAGAACTGTTGCAACGTGCAGTCGCCGCCAGAGCTCACTGCCCTGGAGCAACCTGGCGGCAACGTGCAGAAGCAGCCGCAGTATAACAGCTGCAAGATGCAGCAGCTCCCCCTACCGAGCCCGGCCAGCCCGCCCGGACAGGTTGCCCCGGCCCCCCAACGCGCCCCCCAGCAGCAACAACCCCCCAACCTCACTATCGTCAACAACCACAACCACATGCAAACGTCACCGCAGCAACACGTGCAACAGTACAACGTGAACGCCAACAACAACGGAACCAGTGCCCCGCAACAACAACAACAACAACACCACCAACAACAACAGCAGCAGCACCACCAGGCGGCGACGCCCACGCAACAACCACCGGCAACGCAGCACCAGAATGGTCAGAATGGTGGCGGCGGAGGAGGAGGAGGAGGAGGAGGCGGCGGCGGCGGCAACAATCCACTCTACCCTTGGATGAGAAGTCAGTTCGGTGAGAATTCTGTACCTCTGTACATAAACATAAAAAATACACTTGTTCACCTCAGACATACTAACATCTGCCATTACAACATCATTTTACAATACTAACACTTGACCCTTTTTTAGTTGCTTGTCAATAGTTGGCCATGTTGCCTTGTGGCTAAAATTGCTAATGGATGCTGAGCCCATGTTTAGTGATGGTGATGATATTGGAAGTTATACCACTATAGCATAATGCATTTTAGAGATTATATATGGGATATAAGAGATTATCATCTCTTCTAATGCTAGTTTTCCTAGTATGGTTTGCCAGATTAACATACTTATATCCCGACTAGTTATGTAGTTATTTAGAGCAGAATGCAATGTTGCCAACATACCATGTCAGTCATGCCATCCACAGTGTGCAGGTGGTGTTGTGTAGTAGTATTGACAGTAGCACTATCCGTGTGGAAAAAATAATGATTTGGCACTTAATGGAAATTTATAGGAAATTGCTAAGAATAACTAACCACCTTGTTAAAGCACGTTAAAACTCACCAAGCAAGCAGTAACCAGTTGACAGTTGTGTTATCAATCATCTTACAGTTGTAGGAAGACGTTTTGAATAAACGTAATCTGATTGTCCAAGTTGTCTGAGAGTTCCAAGTTTGCTCTATTTGAACATCGTGTTGAGGAGAGGTGGAAGTATCTCTAAATTTAGGGGACGACCCCATTTGCCTGATATTGCTTGTATGACGTCATTTATAATGGGTATTATACCCAGATCGAGTTCAATAACAGAGAAGGCATTGGAATATAGGAACGAGAAATAAGTTTGCCCATATATATCTTAACCATGCATTTTTAGTTTTAAAGAGTTTTATATATATACTTTAAATATTTTCCCAATACTGTTTTAATGCAGAATTTGTTAATTTAGTTAATGATGATAATGAAGTGACAAGTCATTTTATGATAGATGTTCAATGGTTTTCAACAGATTTGAGCTATAGCAAAATGCTATTGTTATTCGAACAATGAACATCCCATTTGAATTCGATGTTGCATCGCTGCTTTAATGAATACAATTAATTAGCAAAACAGTTGAAATACAATGCTCGAAAATGTGCAAGGTGATTTAAATCAAAGGAAGAATCCACTTCTGTTTCCCATTAATCCTAATTAGATTTATGGGCTCAGATATGGTGCACAACGAATTAGGTGGCTTTTTTTTCCTAGCCAAGTTTTAAGCTGATATAAAGCATTTTAAACAGTTAAATTAATTCGTTTTAATCGGTCGTTAAATCATTCTCATATAGATACACTTTGGAGTTGGAAATATCTGTTGCTGCATTGTAAATTGCACGAGTTTTATGATTTTATGAATCTTCATAATTTATTTCCAACTCCTACTTAAAATGAATTTCCTTAATGTGCAATTTACTTTATAAAAATACGATATGCCATGGAATATCATTTTTTGTACTCTTAACTAATTACTATAAAAGTTACTAATGCCTTCCTGATAAGTTAAAAATTATATTTGCACAAATGACTTAAACAAAAAAAGCAAGATTAATTTATGAGATAAGATAAATATGACATTTCTATAAGTTTAAAATTAGGCTAGTCTATCAGATAATTCCCCAAAAAAACCATCCTTTTAAAATGCTAAACGTCACCTCTTGGTCGTACAATGAACCCGGGTGGTAAAATGACACGTGTCGCATTTGTATGGGAAATGCCATACATGTATATATGAACATATCAGAAATTGGACATTTGTAGAACTATATACCCATATATTAACGTGGGTATATTCAATGTACACTTGTCATATTACAACTAACTCCGTGTGTAGAATTATATATGACACAAATTTGAATTCCATATATGGACATATCAGAAATTGGAAATATATTTGGGAAATAATATTGCCTTATTTAATTTTTCCACTCGAGAAGTAAAAACACTGAAAATCCGAAATGTTATCCATTCGTGCATGCATCATAAATAGCCGACGTTAATTAATATTGTGGTGACTGACAATGGTGTCGGATATATGATGACATGTATTTTTATGGGTGATCCCCCTTCCTTTTCGTCACGTCGTCGGCATGTTCTGACGTCATGACTTGTACAGGTATAATGTTCTTGATGTTTAGACTACTAAAACGCATCAGGGACAACAGTATGCTGTTGATAAACGAGCTTTCAGTTGCCATAAATATGAAGAAAAACTCATTTTCAACTGATTTTGGCTCACACTCGAGCGCCATCCACGCGTGTATACAAGAGTACTCTTCGAAGAAAAATGGCCTACAACATGTAAATAAGGGGGCGCTCCCGGCACTAATGGGTGTGGGTTAGAACATTTACGATATATTACCCCATAAAGCAACGTATACGGTAATAACACTTAACTCTTCCCTTTTTTTTTACCACGGCACGTTAAAACCAAACCAACCTTGGCTTAAGAAAAGAATATATTTGTCAGTGTCGTTTAGGTTCTTAAAACTCTTGTTTACAAACATGGAGTTGACTAAAAGTAAGAATTGTGGGATCACGTTTTGCCCATCCGGTGTAAAAGGGTTTTAAGTCTGGGTATATTTTATGGAGTTCGAGTATGTTGGGAGTATACTTTGTATACATGTGCATACAATTCAACAGTTGGAACAAATTCTGCTTTCTTTTATGTACTATTGCTTAATGAAAATAAACTTGTTAAGTTTTGGACAGTTATACAGGGTTCCCCCACACCTGGAAAACATGGAATTACATGTAATAGACATAGAATTGCCAGGAAAACTGATTATACAGTTGGATAGGTATATATAGTCATTGAAGTTGAATAGACTTGAAATAGTCAGGGAAGTTGGATAAACCTGGAAATTCAATTTTGTGGGGGAACCCTGATGTAGTATATGTCAAATCCGTGCATACGTTGGTTATTTAGAACCTAATCGTATATTTAATTTTCACAACATATGCATATAACAATGCATATAAGCTTGTATACGATGAAGCTGTTAAAATGTGGCTACCAGTTTTATTGTATGTTGGATTGCATGCAACTTCTTTACGGAACGGAATTTTGACATTTTCTATTAGTTTATTATAACAGTTTTTAAAAGTGAACATGCAGTATAATATGCTTAAAATGATTTGCACGTTGTTGAGTTTTATAGCCGTAAAATCATTTTACATCACATTAAACTTTGGCTTCCAGCCTGGCGTTTCTGACGAGATAATAAAAGCCAAGGTGTTCTTATACTAATCCCTAACATTGGGCATTAGATACGTGACGTCGTCAACTTCCTTTTTTTTTGTTGAAAAAATGTGCTTTTTAATATATATGAAAATGGTAGGGGTGGAAAATAGTTCCAGCAAAGCCCTCCGTTATTGTCGAGCTAAAAGGGAGGGAGGAAATGTTCGTATTAAAATTGGAAAGTTGAATGTTCGCAGTGAGAAATCCGATTATCATAAAGCCATATATTTAATAAATTTAATGCGTATCTTCGCAGCTTGAATAATAAAAAACGATTCAATAGTGGGCACAATGGGATCCCATAGCCATAAAGATTGCATTTAACAATGAAATTCGAAAACCTTATTGGATATGCTTTTTTGTATGTGGGAAAAAATGGTTTACTGCAGTGTATTTAATCTTTTAAAAGTCAGAAGTGGAAATCACCATATTTTATCTGAATGAAAATATTCTTTTGAGAATATTTTTTTGTATTTAAACGAATCGTAGTAATGAGCAGGTATAATGGATTTCTCGTAAAGTATTTCAACTTGGCTTGTTTTAAAAACTTTGGTTCACATTTTACCCCCTCCGAAAAGTCGGGAATATGCTTGAAATTTTCGTTAATTGAAAAACATACTGGATGCTCAAATTGCTGGATACTTTAAATTATCGTTGCTATTGATCACGCTAAATCTATATCATTCTTTCCCTCAAGTAAAATTATAGAGAGGTTGGTAAAAATTCGAAATAATGTGGTGACAAAATTTATGAATTCTTACAAATTCTTACTAATGGGACCTTATCTACCTTAGTCCAAGGAATGATTTATTACAAGCAATATCAAAAGTTGTCTTGCACGAGTTGGTGAAAAAATGTTTTCCGGTTCAAAGTTGGATCTAGATATAGAGTGAAAGCGGTGTTAACGAAGTCCTTTGTGCACCTATATACATCTGCCGAAGATACAGGTCTAGTCGTTTGTACCGTCACATGTGGAATTTGAGACACACCTGCCCTGCAATATAAGATGCAACAGGATGATGGTCAGCAGCCGGGCATGGTGATAATGATGAAGGTACCATATATACTAACCGCTTCCAGGGCATGTTCTGCCACCTCTTGATCCCCCTTTCGAAATTCTCTGCCTTCGTCATGCTTTGGCCATGTTATCTTTTCTGCAATGGTGAACGTTAACCTTGTTTTTACCTAGAAATAGCAAGGTGGTGTTTTAACTGTTTCTGAGAATCAATTCTAACTTCCTGCATTTTATAGTCTTACAGTTTCTGAACATTTCATGAACATTTGGAGGACCTTCAGAATGGCGCTAATATAACACGCACTCGATAGTTTAAACGTATATACACATAGTCGTACATTCGCATATTTTATATATGGACATATTGTATGTATGTCCATATTTGGCATTTCCAATAATTCCATCCGGGTATAATCAAGTACTGCCCAAAATTACAATATTGCTATGCCCCAACAAAGCGTTAATTAAGCGGGGCAATCTGAAGCACTTCCGGAGGGAATCGACATTACTTTAATAATTATTGAAGTTCATTAATTGTTGGAAACGCATTGTAAAAGTAATTGAGCTTTGCTGCAGGCATGAAACATGGTGTATATTTTTTATTTTGTCGCAAATCCTGCCTGTTAGATACCATTGCCTTCACCAACCCATTTTTTTCATGGGGTACTTTGGCCGTTGTTAATTTTAATTCACCTATTGTTTGATGGCTGATAACGTCCGGTCATCTTTTATAATGGCGCGAAATCTGTGATATCAGCATCAAACACTGGAGGCATTTGTATTAACACGTTATTTCCGAGGGAATTGGATATGGTGCTTGGTGTGATTTTGCCAATTTCCCGTATACAGCCCTTGTATGGCCATTAATATTCCTTGACCAACTCTAATCTTAATTCCGAAAGATTTGGGGTCATTAGACGAGGTTTCGGATGACCAACAGAATTGCTGACGTAAGCTATTACGTTCATTATGGCCATTATACCCCGCAATGGAATCGATAAGCACGCACTAAAATGGGCCTTAGGGTCCATCTTTTGGTTTGTGCAATGGTCAGCACTTCATTTAGCAGCATCTTTAATTAAGGCAATAATATAGCTATACTGTATATAGATGGATGTTAACCCCATTTGTGTATATCTATAGTAGGCTATACATTAAAACAAAATCATTATATACTGCATATGTATTGTCCATACATGTCCGGGTATTTATATACTTGTGTAATGTATAATTTGTAAGTCCATATATTCTTAAATTGGATGCTGAATTAAACTATACACTGTATAGGTATATATGGATAGGTTTAAAGCTGAGCTGCTTAAAATGCACTGCACAACTAAATGAAGACACTGATTGATCGTGGCAATTTATTTTATCAACTAGAGCAATGGGATGTCCGGATGAATTACTATATTTGTCGTCTTTGCATTCTTCCTTGCACACATTTCTTTGTGATTGATTAAAATAGGCCTACTTTTGAAACTAGGCCAAACTCTGTGCAGTGAAATGTTTTTATAAGGTTGAGCAAAGTTTACTGAAGACCCAAGTTTAAGAAAAACCTTGTGTCACAGACCGTATTCTTCTTGCATTACCATAACATTTCATTTGGATACAAATACAGTACGTTTTGTACTAATGCTATGCAAAAAAAACATGTATACGTTTTGGCATTTTTTAAGACAGAATTAGAAGGGTTTCAGACAGTCTATTTTTGACTATATACATTAAATATCTACCTTTAGCTGTACCAGATGGTTTATATGTATATATATAACATTCACATCTTTGAACAAAATCTGAACAAAACATTGTTTTGCCTTTATGTGCACCAGTAATAACATTATAAATTAAAGTTTAAAAGTGATTTATCACATTTATCTTTCCTAAACTGTCATCATTCACCTCTATGCTTGTGGGTACTTTATCAGTATTATTTGATTAATGATTCCTGAACATGTATAATTTGTTATATACTATCAATCCCTTCTACATAACGTAGGCAACCTTGTTGTCTAATTATTTTCGCTAGGCAGCTGATACGGATGTGACCGCATTTGCATATTGGCCAAATGCCATCAGATGTATATGGTACAGGGTGTCCACACCGTTTTTGTGGGCACCTGTTGAGATTCCAGCTGCCATGCATGGCTAGAGTTCCAAAAATAACACTTTTGGGTGATCTTTTTTTCGGGTTGTTTCGTCGTGTCCTGTTTTAGCAAACATGCAATATCTTTCTGATGTTGTTTTTCACTGCGTCTGTCGAGGATTGGCAACGATTGTTTGGCAACACCCCACCGTTTCTGTTGTCCGTGTCCGTCAGCGTGTTTGCTTTTTAACACTTACTAAAATAATGAGAAGAGCCGAAAGGTCTGGTCACTATAGCCGGGATCCTGCAGTGTTGCCAGATTGTTTATTTAACGTCAGCGATGAAGCATTTCCTGGGGTTATGCAATAAAACAATACATGTTTCAATGGGCGATTGCAATACACTGTTCGACCTCATTATGTCACTCATCTCAACCAGAAAGAGTGTGCTCTCTCTATATATATATGATGTCAAACGCGTTTAATGTTCTATTCTGGGCTGCGAAATGTCACGTACGTAAACAAAAGCCCTATGAACAATTTAGGAAAACCTGACCATCAACATGCTCCTACTCAAATTGTAATAGGGTGTACATATGTATGTATGTATTTGTGTGAGCATATCTACACAATTGTGCATAAGCATGTTTTACTGTCTACAATGCCCATGTTCATACATCCACGTGCCTGTCCATTCCATATACTACACTGTGTGGTATATACATTTACATAAAACGTCATCTATGGTCGTGGGTATATGGGACATAATATGGCATATGGACCCTATATAATTTTTCCACCAGGATAAATTAATTTTGTTGTTAAAAATAATGGAACTGAGCAGTTTCTGAACACAAGCTTCAATAAGGTATTAATGAAAACGTGCGATTATGCATTCCTGTAACAATTGGTGGACAGGAACACCTAATCCATCTTCCGCAATCTACACATTACTAACATATTGATGTCAGGCCAAAAAAAAAAAAAATATTGTATCAATGTGGTATCATAGTTGATGTTCCGCATGCTCGACCACCTTGCTTTATTTTAAGAGATAATTTGACCAAGATGTGATACTGCGATTATTTCAGTCACAGTTTGGTGACGTTGTATAATGGTCAACCGGATGGGTGGGCATCCCTGAAGTCTCCCTGACCCGGAGTGGGTGACAAGGCGCACTAGCTGGACCATGAGAAATATATAGGAAGATGGCCAACATTTAGAGGGACACGTGTATTGCAAGAGTCGGTGTCCTTGTGCAACCTTTTCGTTAATGGCCCCTAGACAAAGATCGTAATTTAAACGGTCGTTCTGAAGAAATAGAAAGGGATCCATTGATGGGTCGTAAACAGTTGGCCCTGAAGCCCCAATTATGTGTTAAGTTTCTCTTCTTAGGGGGTTTAAATGTTAGGTTTGGTTGTGTGTTGTTCCTATATGTACCACACCAACATATAGAGGGGACGATGAGAAAGTTTTGGTTCTGGTCTGAAGATACGCGAATTTAGGCCCCATGTATAAGGGGGCAAATATACAACTATATACTGTATAATCACTGTAAGCATACTAAGTCTGTAAATGTTCACAATTATACATTATATCCAATATTAGGAAAATGTAGTCTATAGGTTATTTTGCCAGAATATGTTATATGCTTTCTGTATAAGGGCATGACATTCTTTTGGCTCTGTTTGTCCTTATTTAGACATCCATTACGACATATAACTGGATTTATCTTTTTTGATGAAAAATGGGTTTAGCAGAACATAATTTTGAAAATTGCCCCTCCAATGTCTTTTCCAAACAAATGTATTTATATTTCGTGTTTTTGGTAAAATTTCAACATGTTTTTTTGGATGAGCCTAAAAAAGAGGGGAAACAACATGCGTTACGAGCGTGTAACTTTCCCTAACAGCTAACTATTCCGTGAAGAGAATTTCTAAATTTAGAAACTGAAATTAGGGACTGGACAAAACATGTTTCTGCCCCAGCAAACTTCTCTTTTTTAACACCGAAAAAGAACCAGGTTAAAAATACAGTTTTAGTCCTCAATAACGTATCTTCTTGGACTTAAAAAACATGTATATATTTTCCTTAAAATTGTTTTCAATCTTATGACGTTCGTTGTATAATCTGTTACACATTTTCGTTAATAATAATTTGATGTCAAATCAGATAGGTTTATTGCAATGCATGGAAATTTAACTAATAACATTTTCAGAGAAGTTGTGGGACTGGTAAAAACAATTTTCCATAACAAAATTGTTTTAACCAGATTAGTTCACCTATAGTTCACCTTTAAAAATGGGATGACATCATATTTAATCGTTGCATATTTGCATTGCCCTTGTCATGGCAAGGACATTATATACATAATGTACCGGAAATAGTATCGGAAGTTGGGTCTATCCATACATTGGCCTTCTGCAAAGTTTTAATGATGTCGTTTAACTTCATTTGGCCTTTAACAAATCATACCATGAATTTAAATTAATTTGTCAAGTCTGCATATATGTATTTTGTTAATTTTATTTTATCTATGATTGCTAATGTTTATGTTTTGAGCACGCGAAGGCAGTTAGATGTACGTATATAATAGAATTAAGATATATATATAATGAAGGCTTAGTTTCATATAGACTTATTTTTGCAGCTTTTGACAACAAAAGTTGAATGTTTGTGATATAGTATGTTTGGAAACATGGATTTAGCATGACTATATGTCTGTTTTAAATTTAGACACACGTGAATATATTTAATTACAGCATTTATTGTCTTAAATGTGCCAAAGCAGTTGGATTGGTCATCCAATATTAACGTATATATTCGTACATTAACGCACTTGTTGCCTTGTATAAAATATACCATGAATTTTAAATTTATTTTTTAAAGTCTGTATTAGCCGTTTTTTATTTAATTTCTGACTGCTGATATTAAATGATTTTATGGCAGAGAAAAAGATGCAGAAAGAACAACAACACAAAATATATCGAGGGTTAGTTTCATATGGGCTTATTTATGCAGGTTTTGACAACAATATTCGAATGTTTATGATACAGTAAATGTTTGGAAACATGAATTAAACATGACCAGCAATATTTCTATAGCCTATTTATGCATAAATACATGAATCAACCGTGGGTTACACATTCGACATAAGCAAGTCACATATACACACTCATTTCAGTTGTTGGTAAAGTACTTTGAGCATTATCTACATTTAAGGAAGTGTTCCAAGTAAACAAACTAGAGAAAGGCGTTTTTTGCTTAAGCCTAAGTTCTTGAATATTAATTTCTTTCCGGTGCCCCCGCCCTAAGCTGTTTTAATTTTATGGCAAATGCGTGCCTCTGCATTCATAATCTACTCATGCGTAGAGTACTATACAGATAATGCTTTTTATGTAGACATTTGAAAACAAAAGAGAGGAACCTAGTGACCCATATTGTTTGAACGATGATGCTCTTTTATTATTCTTATAAATGCAGTCCAACTCTGAAAATTGCCAACTTCGAGGATACATACAAACACAATTAAGCCTAACCGTAATGAGTTATTTTGATATCGAGCTGTATTGACATTAGTAATCCCAATGATTGATTATTATTTATGTCAAAATTATTAAATGTACAATTTTTTGATGTTTGACATTTCCCTTTTTTGGATTGGAGACAGCGTAAAAGCAGATTTTGGCCTTCGTCATTTTTCAAGGAAAAATATATATATAAAAAAAGCCAAATGGCGGCCATTGCATTTTTTCGTGACAGGCCACCTTGTTCAGAGGGTCGTTTTTCCTTATATGGTTTGGTGGGACGTCCTGTAATCAGCGTGTGGGTAGGGCCAGGGGCAAGGCTTCCCTCCCCTTCCGTGTGACCTCCGACCTCCTCCATTTGGGGCCGCCCAAATCGTAATGGCCGACCGTTGACGTCACCTATCTTTTCCCCTCCTTTGCATGGCTCCCTTTACTAGTCTGCCCTCTGGTGGGAAAACGCTGAAAGTATGTGGCACATTTTTTTTTGGCGGGCTATTAAAATACTCTTTAAATTTCACTCGTACGAGTTTTGGTTATCTCGTTGATGAATAGTTGCTTGTACTGATCTTCGATGTGTTTGATAGGATGAATAAATGACAGTGTTTAAGCAGTGAAATCCAACGCTAATTAAAACCCAAGATGCATTATTATAGGTGCACGTATTTTGCAACCGGATATATAAAGCTGTCAGTGCCAGGTTTCGAATTATATAGGGAAGTTATTATTAATGTAGTGCTCGACTAATTATTGGAGTTGAATACCGTAGTTGAAATCTAAAGATCAACGCAATTATGATAGGCTGTTGTTGTTGTACTAATTAAATCTTGTTGGTAACAATTTAGTAATTTCCAAGTTAGATCTAAATTTTATTCCCTGAAGAATGCCCTTTACATTTCAGTTTGATTCCAGTTTCGTATTTGGTGTATATTTCTGAGTCAATGGTGTTTCTGAATAACTTCCATTAATGCATGTTTGTATTGTGAAGTGAAGCATTCGTAGGAATAAATATTTAAACTACATGTATGTGAACATGTATAAAAAGTAAAAAACCTATACCGGGTGGAAAATTATCTATGTTAAAAATATCATCTATAGACATTTCAGAAATTAAACTTTTATATGGCAATCATGTCCATGTGAAAATGGTGGCCGGATACATATATATATATATATATATATATATATATCAAATATATACAAATACATATGGATAGTAAAACATTTATGGCACCTATAATGACGCTATTTAATTTTTTACCTAAAATTCAGCATAATTTTGTCACTTCAAAAAAGTTGTTTATCATTAAAACCCTGTTTGCAAGCAATTCACTAAATCACGAAAAATTCGTTGTCACTTTTTAAGAGTTAACGTCGTCATGGTGGGAATGTACAATATTCATATGACGTCACGACTTGTTCTCATAAATTCCCTCCATCTTCTGTTCCCATCTTAAGTTTTTCCTTTCTTCAGTATGTACCTATATATATGTTTTTCGAGCAACTTCTTGCATTTTTATGAGAAAGCTTCTTGATTTGCATTTGGATTTTTCATGAGATATACATGTAAACATTGAGAATTTCGCTTCGTTTGCCGCATGCACAGTGTGATAGTGATGCAGGCTTTCGTATTATATCTTCTATCTCGGTTTGAATTATGACCGTATTAGGAAACCGACTATACATAAATCAAAGGGTTTTCGGGGCTTCTTCCTTCTTCCCGTACAAAGATGCTGTGCTTTTCCAGGGTCTAAAAATTAATGAATCTTATACGAAAATGAACACTGCATCTTTTTTCCCTCCATCGAAAGTAAAACAATGGTTCGGTTTATTTAGCAATAACACCCTCACTGCTTTTTGGGCACGTAAATCAGTATGTGTCAAGACTGAAATATATATAATTTTTTGTTGTCGTATTCTATAGATTAATTATGAAAATAAGATTGTTTGGAATATAATGCTCATGTTATTAGACTTGTATACCCCATACATAGATCTAAATTTATATGGTGCCATGTTGGACATTATTTATAGTATTTCAATTATATTCTTTTTTGAACAACCGTGTTTCCTAACTATATAGTATGGTCCAATTTTAATGACCGTGATCGTATATCTGAAACTATTTTAAAAATTGATTCTCGTTTGCCATATGTTCATGTAATTGAGCATAATGACTGGTGTTGTTTCAATGCTTAAACTAAACATATGGCGTTCGTGTTTTGGAATTTTCAGCATTATATATGGCAAATTTGTTGTCAGTTTATACGCCCAATGTTAGCTTTGCGTGATATTTGGCCTGATAAGTTCCAAGTTTGCCTTATCGGTAGTTGGCGCCACCTGGCAATCAATTCGCGAATCACTTACCTACACGAGGCTTTTATTAGGCTTAAAATATCCATCTTCGTTACCTAAACGTTCTGTTTTGGAACGCTAAAATTAGCACCACAACTCTTGAAATTGTATACACATATTGTACGTAAAGCTGTGGTTTCGATTTCGAATTTTAATTGCAAATATATGCTATGTAATTGCAATACATAAATGTTACGGTCCATAAATTAGGCTTCGGGTTTCTCCTTTAGGCCTTTTTCTAGAATGAATTCCATGAAACTCTTGGTTTTTTCTTTCGTTTTTAAAAAAAAATTATATTTGTTATTATTAAAGATATTTACTATATAAGAATTGTTTATTAAAGTTTCCTTGACAAATCATCAATGGTGCATGGGCGTAATGGTTCGTCACTATGCATGCCCGTTCTATAGGTCTTATATTTTTTTTTTCAAAATTGACTTCATATATCAAGTATAAAATTTGTATTTAAAGTCTTTAGACGTACTATTTATTATATGTTCTCTATACATTTTCGAAAGCTGCAGTTATATAAAAATTGTACCTACCAATTCATTGTTTCAATGACAGATTTGATTTTGGTTGCAAATCAAATAAACTATCAAATTGACCCTTATAATAATTATCTGCTAATACCGACCAAGTGATAAAGACTATATATATATATCCATGCATTCTTGAGAAGCACTTATATTTGTGTGCTCAAATTGATTACCTTTGTAAACAAAGCGTTGCAGCTTTTGTTGTTATATATATATATATTAGACCTTTGCTCATGGCACATGTTATTTCATCGGATAATATAATACACTTTGCCGTGGCGTGATGGAGCTTACATTCTTCATTTAATATAGATACCATATATACGCCAATGTATATACATATTCTCGGCAGTTATATACGCCCCTAACGGATGCTCTTGAATTATCAAGAGGTTTGCTTTAATTTTTGCGCTGTCTCTCTCTATATATATAATGAGAAAATTCTTGGCTGCTTTCATGTTTTATTTAGACTTAATGAAGTTTCACATACGACTGCTTTCAAAATTTAATATATATGATGGAAACGCTCATCGGAATTAGATGGCCGTTTTTACCCACATTGCACACGTGTTTATCCATAGCTGCCATTTGGACATGTACAATGAGACTGGCAAATCGCATTATTTCTCAGTATAGGGCATTAAAGGGAAACACTACAATGCGTATTTTAATATATCGATTATCGATATCGAAAATTTTCAATTTTCCATAGAAACCCAGAAAAGGTTGTGTGAATTGACTGTACCGCAACGCCCCCGTGCGGAATTTGGTAGACTTGGAATTGTGATTATTAACACCTTTGCACGTTTAACATATCATGTTCAAAATTTCAGTCTATAGAAACCATTTATATACAGTACAGCTATATAAGGGCTTCCCATTTGTAAGGATTCACTGAAATATACCAGAAAATAAGCCTGTTATTAAAAAAACCGAGATAGACAAAAGTTGTGTTTGATGGGTGCCGCAAGATGGCGCTATCTGTTTTAGCACAGGAAACCCATGTTTTGTAATATATAGTCTATAATGCTAGCAACTTAAAAATGTTCTTTATGTATAGTGAATATAGAAGTATAAAGAGAACACCTTGATAGGGCCATTTAAAATTCTATTCTTGCTGAACGTTTATATATAAGCAACAGATGATCGTTCGTATACACAATTTTCATCATAAGCACCTGCATTGTAACAAGTGCTATGGGAAATAAATGTGGTATAATGAGGACCATTACCAGTTGAGGACATGAGGTCTAACGACATCGTTTATTTCTTGTAATATTTCTATATTTGTGTATGCCGCGTGAATGTCAAAGCCATAAAGACGACATTGCAAATGGTCTCTTCTCACGTATACATATATATGGGTTTCTAACAAATAGCTCGCAACTTGGCTCAGTTTCAATATAAATAAAATTATCCTTTCATGAGATTAATAACCACACACAACAGTTGTTATTCTAATTTCTGAACCTATGTATACAGGCAATTGAACTTGTTCGTGTATTTGAACCTGTTAAACGTGCAATGAACATATATGACATCAACTGTTATCCAGGAAATGAAATAAGCATATTAAAAATGGGAATCATATTTTAATGAGTGACTAACTTTATTGAAAGACTTTTTGTTAGTATACATGATCATATATTATAAATCCACCTAGGTGGATATAATATTATGATCACACATGCCATATTATGTCTGAAAACATATGACCATATATGGTGTTATGTGCATGTCGATTTATAAAAAAGTATATTAATGTGGTATTCCATATTATATACACTTGATTTCTGCAAATGTACAGTGTATCTAGAATATACCCATGTCGATATGTATGGGCGTATCCGTGTGTGTATGGACATTGGTATATGTGGGTATATATGAGCACATGTATACATGTAATTTCCCATACGTATATATGTGACGTATATAATTTTTCCTCCCAGATACGAATAATAAATTATATTATAATTTTTGTTCTCTTATATAAGATAACAAATTTCTCCATTTGATACACGATGATTAGATTTTCTCAACTGCAATTTAAATTTCTTAAACATGGAATATTAATTCACATACACAAAATAGATGTTTGCTGCTAATTCATATTTGCACGTGTTGCTCTTTGAATCTGGTTGATACCCACGTAGTAAATGTCCACGTTTCATCTGTCACATGTGGCGCCATCTATGATGCTGTCTAGGAAACTGAATATACGTCTGTGACAGTATATGTGGCATTGGATTTCGTATATATCAGCATAATGTTTGTCATTAATTCAGGCATAGCAACCAGATTCTTAAGCATGCTTATATTATCTGCTTTTCTATACACACAATATACTTTTACACCGCTCTGCATGTTTGTTGTTTTAACCGTTGTATTTATGTTTGCTATTTAACGAAAATCATTGGCTTTTATGGTACAGTGGATTCCGCTTTATCTGGACACCGGTTAATCTGGGCAGCCATTTATTAGGGCCAAATTGTCAAGAACAAATCCGGACAGTATATATATTTTAACTTCGCATATTCTGGGCAGCCGCCTAATCGGGGCAAAACGCCTCTGCCCGATGTGTCCAGATTAAGCGGAATCGACTGTATTTGGAAAATTACTTGCATCTATTGGCAGTTCGGTCTATTGTTTTAACTGTTTAAGAGCAGTTTGTGTTTAAAATGAATCTGTTATACTTGCCCACCAAAGTGAATTTTTTTTAAAACTCCCTCTAATATGACCTAATAATGTTTGTAGATTAATTAATAACAAGGGGACTAATTAACAAGTATAGTCTTATTACGTTAAAATAAAAATGTAAAACAAAAGTGGGTTATGTATTTGAAGCTTAGTGTAGTCTTGTGCGAATAAGATTTGATGTTTTCTATCCTTATTCATGGTTAATTTTTTTAAGAATAATTTCCCGAATGGCCATTATATGTCCATTTATGATATTTACATCAACAGTATGTTAAAACATGTATGGCGTTTTATGTCGATGTATGGAAGAAAACACAAACTTTAGTAATTCTCAAAGCATTACATTGTACAGTCGATTCCGCTTAATCTGGACACATCGGGCAGAGGCGTTTTGCCCCGATTAGGCGGCTGCCCAGAATATGCGAAGTTAAAATATATATACTGTCCGGATTTGTTCTTGACAATTTGGCCCTAATAAATGGCTGCCCAGATTAACCGGTGTCCAGATAAAGCGGAATCCACTGTATATGAAATATACCCATGTAGATATGTGAATGTGTGGCCATATATGGGTATATATTTTCATATATGTCCAATATCTGACATGTTAATATAAGAAATTCCCCTTATTTCTTCCATACATATTTTCAAGCATATGAAAATATATATGCATATATAAGGGACATACTTTATATATTTTTTTCCAACCGTGATGACCAAAATTCTACTCTTGTTAATTGATCTGCCCAAAATGTCCCCATGGCTACACTTTTGACCCTGGCACATGCAAGTAATTTTCCTTTGTACCAAAAACGCCAGTAAGCCACCACCCCAGACGTTAGTCACGCGATTACATAGTGAGTTTTTGGCTTATTTTTCAGAAAGGAAGCGGGGGCGTCAAACGTACACTCGCTACCAGACCTTGGAGTTGGAAAAGGAATTTCACTTCAACCGCTATCTGACCAGGCGGCGAAGGATAGAGATTGCCCACTCGCTATGTCTGACCGAGCGCCAGATCAAAATTTGGTTTCAAAACAGGCGGATGAAGTGGAAAAAGGAAAACAAGGCCAAAATTGAGGCTGGGGTCGATCCTAGCCTAGGCGGCGCTGATCTCATGGCATAAGGTAAGAAGTTCCCCCACTCACAACCCTCTCCACACTCTGAAGCTGCTGCTGGTCACCGTCTTGATCATCCCCCATCACCCCTCATCATCTCCTCCTCCATTAAACTGTGAACGAATGTTGCATTACGTTGCCAGCAAGTGCACGGCGGCGCTGAGGCCCAAAATGGCTGCAGGAGAACGTTGGTGTACCTTGAGCATACCGAGACTTTTACCCACGTTGCTGTTGCGAATTCCATCCGGGAACCCGGGCATCGTCCTGAATGACGTCAGGATTTCAACCTTTTTTTTTTTTTTTTTAAAAAAACGAACTCCATTTTTCAACCCATTTGCACCATTTTCAACTCTTTCATCCCCTCCTTTTTGCACTGTCATAATTCGTGTCGTGCCCCTTCTTCAGTCCTCGTCTCATGGGCGTTCAACTAACATCGCTGGAAATCTCGTTTATTTTGTACATTTGTTTTTTTATTATTATTATTAATATAACTATTTATTCAATGTTGGGTAGACGTAGTGCGAAAATGTTTTTTATTTGGAGTGTCACAGATATCAAAATAGATCCCCTGGTGAAATAACTTTAGAGGGCCATATAGTATGTCCCTATTTGTCCATGTATGGAAGAAACGTGAACTTTGTGTTCAAAGTATTAATATTGCACATGTACATTATATGGACATAACAGAAAGTATCTATGGTGAGATAGGGTCATATATGGATATATATCAAATCTCCAATACATGACATTTCCCATATACATACATGTATATGGTATAATTTTTCCACCTGGGGAATTTTGGGAAATTTGTTTCCCAAATTAGAAATTTTACTTTAAGTGTGTTTTTTGTATTTTTTACAAAGACCATTTTGTAAACTATTTTGTGAACTTTCCCAAATTTCCATCTTTGTATAAGATGTTCATTTCTTAAAGCTAAAGTATTTTAAATGTTGGTCTTGCAGACAATTTCAACACTGGCATAGACTTACGAAGTCACCAGTACGAATGTTACCAAAATTCATCAAAATATTTTTGGTCTGGTTAGGTCCAATTTGTTCTGTGACAATTACAAAAAAAAGATTTTTGCACTATGCTAGCCAAGATAACACTTGTGTTGATCAGTACGTTTTCTATGTTGAACTCGTGTGAACTTGTTCCAGAAAACAGTGGATTTTACTCAAGCCCTCCTCAAATACTTTTGAATTTATTAAAAACCATACAGGGTAGCCCAGTCGACAGCAATTCATTCACATTGCAGATTTATAAAATCGTCTCCTATATATAATCTTATCGACTTTTTTTTAAAAAAATGCTTCTTTTATTTCTTTTAAAAAGAAAATATCTTCGTGCTGAAACATCCAGATATTAAATTTATGTATAATGTGCTAACTTAAAGTCCACCATTTTCTATTGTTTTTCGTCGAATTTGTTTCTGTTCATGTAGTTTTTGACACAATAAATTCAACACTTGGACACTTTGCTCAACACTTTGTGTGGTGAGTTTAGTGGTCATGTGTTGACTTTCCGAACACGTGTGTATGATATTTCAAAATCTCACTTGCGATAGGTTTATCCCATTGTCTTCCTACCCAGATTTCCGAAATCCGGCTAGTCTTGTTATCATGTTTATGCCATTTTTTTAACGCCATGTTTAATAGCAACGTGCACTTGAACAGTTTTCAACTTTTCCCAAACTGTGTTCATTCGTAATATTCGCACTATTGTAGGAATACACACGGTAGTTATGATTACATTATGGTCAGTCTCCCTAAAAGTTTCGGTTTTAGCTGAACAGATAATCTGTTTTACCTTCTTCTCTTGCATAATATTTTGCAATTTTAACATAAGTACTTGTTACCAATCTCAAGTACATTCACATCCGAGTGAACTTAATTTTAAGTATCTGCTACATCAGTGCTACATGATGTAATATAACAATTTTTCATATGTTTTGATAAACATGCAATCACGCAAACATTATTTGCAATTCTTATTCTGTCAGATTACAACTTTGATATGAAATTTCAGTTTGAAGGATGTTAGCAAGAAATTCACATTTTTTTGTTACATTTTTAAAATAATTTCAAGAGTGAAATATGATTACTGAAATTACATCGTAGAAAAGGTAACTTTTTAGATCACCGTCATTTGTGGTCTATTTACACACATCCGTTACGTGCACGTTCTGTCTCCGTTCAGTGACAAAACTAATGGAAAACCGAATGACAGTGTCTACATTCTTCAACAGAAAAGGAGCGATATTTTTCTTCACTGATGGGAACGGACGTGTGTAAATTAATTTATGATTGCCATCATCCTTTAATTCCGTACTTCATGGTCACCCTTATTCTATCCGTGTATTGTTATATGCAAAACGTTGTAGCCAATTCATGGTTTGAAACAACCCGGGTGGAGAAATTATGTAGGGCCATGTATGTCCGTATATGAAGTTTTATGTCGGTTTATGGAAGACTAACATCCGAGTGAACATTTATTAAATAATATTCATTAGTATGAAATTAATGACTTAAAATTAGATACGTATATTTTTGCATATAACGTATTCCATTAAGAATAAACTCATTAAATTTTAATTTATTTCAATTGGGGACCCTGATTGTCTAGTAATGATGACACTGAAATAATACGTAACGCGCTGTAAGATTCCCTGGGTGAAGTCGGAAACGTAGTTTCTCGCTTCAGCCACAAAGCTTTTCTGAATGGCCCTGGAACTAAGAAACTATGTTACCGAAACCTCTTATTTTTGTTGAAATTCACCGAGCCTTTCTGATGTAGTTTTTCATTTTAAATATGTATTCTGAATGTAAGTTTTCCCCCTTCCTATGCACTTATAAATTCAGATTTTTCAATAATATTAGGTCTGCACAATTCATTGCAAATGCAGCCTAAAACCGTGTCCGAATAGATGGAGGGGTAAAGTGTCCTTTTGATTCGAGCCTATATACATACTGTGTGAATCCGTGGTGGGCTTGTTTTTAAAAAAAAATTGACTACTAGAGAGCGTTCTCGTCGCTGTATTCCGCGCCCCATTGACTGCGAAAGCCTCCATTTTTTAGAAAATAGGGCAAAAACAGAGTTAACTGTATAGTCGAGTGTAATATTGAAAAAAAATCCGCGTATTGTTATAGAAAGTTTGTGATGCCAGTCAAGGAAGTCCAAAATGAAACTTTTTGAAATTTCCACGAAAAATAGCAATTTGTAAAAAGTTAAAAAAAAACACCTTCAGTATACGTATATACTGTACTCGTAGTGTATGTACTTTACTTATTGTCCAAGTTTTTCTACATTCAGATTCCACTATCTTGGATTTCCACGTGAGCTTCGTTAAAAAACCCTTATCTGGCACAAAAAAGCCATCTTGTGAATTAACACATTAACCACCAGGCGAACCCTTTACGATGATGATATGTATATTTACTAAAAATGTGACTCCATCAAACCACCTGTTTGGTTTTGCATGGATTTTCACAAATTTTTTGTTTTCAAAATTCTCTGGTGGCCAGATTAAACACTCATTTTGTGCATGTGCTGTGTCTATATAATTTCGCCTTGCTTCGAATAACGAATGGCATTTAAGCATCTTGCGCGCTGCAAGGTACCTGCAAATTGACTTTTTGACCGTTTTGGTCAAGTGGCATAATTCAGTCTCGTGTATAACACGGTTTTGCTGTTTTGTTTGTAAATTTGTGCGAAGATCAAGTTGCATAACAAGTTTCTAGTTGAATTAATTCAAAGTAAAAAGTTTTCTAAATATAGGGATGGTCACGCAGCTAATTCTATCCTATAATTGCGAAGGACGAATTTAACTCACTTGTGCAGATAATCTCGTAAAAAACTGAGCGGATTAATTTTTCATAGCGGATAGAATTAGCTGTGTGACCATCCCTCATGTTTTAAAAATTGGGGTATGTACCATAACTTAACTGTAGGGGTTTAAATTGAACAAAAATCGAATGAGATAAATGCAATCTGTCTAGTGTGCTGCTGCTGTTCATTGTTGTCTTTCAAGGCAAAACTACTATTAGTAAACTTAGAAATCCAAACTCATGATATTTGAACCAAAACAAGTGAAAGCGTTAAAAACTTAATCGCTGATTAGCTAACCAGTGTTTGGTTGTAATGAAGTTCACGTGGAGACTGCAGATGGATAATCAAAACACAAAATTTCATCTATAGTGAATCCAAATTTATAAAGGACTTGAAATGATTACGTAAGGGGAGGTGTTTGATAATTAGAAAACTATTTTTCTTCAATGGTAATAATAATAATGATCGCGTTTTTTTGTGTCTGGTATTTCGTGATTCCTGTTTGGCGTGTTCATATACTGGAAAAAAACTGAAACGTTAAGCGCTGTGGTTTTCAATTCTTGCATAAAGAAGAAGAAAATAAGGCGTGGAGTATAAAATCATAAGCATCGGTGTTGTTGTGTATATAAAAGACCGAATGATAAGTTATAATTTATGCACGTTCCAATGAGTGTATATGCGTGTGTGATAAAAAGGGCATCAGCAGTATTTCCAATACGTTTGCAACACTGTACATTCATCCTGTATATAGGGTGGTGGGCAGTGAAAACAGTACTTAGTAATGGTTAAGTTTCATCCAATCAAGTTAACGAATTGCGACAGTTGGAGCAGTACACAACTTACTTCTTCTGGCAATAAATTAATTTCTTAGCTTCTTTATAAAAGCTTCTTCTCTATCTTTGACAACTTCAGCGAAATATACAGCTATTATCTAATTTTCAATAATTAATTATCTAATTTCCTCCACATTTTTAAATGCGCGGGTGGAAAATATATATATATATAGGGCCATGTATGCCATATTACGTACCATATACAGTATATCCCTATATGAGATTTCCATGTCATATGTCTGAAATTATTTATGACGTTTTCTGTCGATGTATGACCATAAATGGACACATCGGTTGATGTACAGTTAAACAATGGTCATACGTACATTGGTATATGTGGACATATATGGCAATACATTCATATATGGGCGATAATGTATATTTTTTTCCACCCTACACATTTACAATTCATTTATGTTGAATTTTGTACATGCCATTTTATACCCTCAATGACCATTGATCTGTGTTAGTTAAAAACGTAGCATTTTGGACACGTGATTTAGAAAAGTGAAATTTGCATCTGATAGTGGACACTTAAAAAAAGCATAATAACTCCTTCGCGACAAACATGTGGACCCCTGTAATTTTCTTGTACATTTGAAAATTCCAAGTTTAGGTCCTTGGATTATTAAAGGATGTGGGAGGGTAGGTACGAATGGTTAGTCAGTGCATAGTGCTGCCTTTGACCCCAATTTAAATCTTGCAAACACTTCCCATGCGGGCCTGCTTCCGACTTTCATGTGCTTAAATATGAATCATCCCTGGAAAAAAAAAACTGTTCATTTCAGTCTTTTTCCACCTCATCACACCGCAGGTCTTTCAAAAAAAAGTTGTTTTTTTGCAAAAACTTGAAACAATCTTAATACAAATAAAACACCAAACAGTTGAAAAGTAAAGAAAGACGGGGGTCTGTACATGACCATCACTTTAACTATGTCATTACTTGTGTAGAAGATACTTTTTTAAGCGAATGTAACTTAAACATTGGTTTTTAATAAGTATAGATGTTTACATCTATAATTTTTTCTTATTTCTTTTTTTTTTTGTTGATAATTAATCGCAATTTCTCGTGTACTACATAGCATGACAATTAGGTGTCTATTTTAAATGTCAACCAGTAATTTAATCTTAAAAATTCCCTAAATTTCTTAGATTAGCACCCGAGTGATTATTGCTATGGTAGATTTGTTAAGACTGCTTATTCAGGTAATGGGCAAACTTTCGAATTTAATTCGCCTCATAGGTGGCAGCACTGGAATCGCTAAATGAAATTAGTGGTAATTTACACAAAATAACGAAATGTTGATATAAATAAAATAGCATTTTCTACTAAATTTATGCACTTAACGTTTTTTGTTCTAAGCAAAACGTGGGTTTGTATAATATGTCAGCAAGATCCAGGATGGGTAAATTTTATAGGGCCATACCGTATTATGTCCCGTATATGACAATTTCCCATATGAAATGTATAATTTTCCACTAAGGATTATTATTTTTTTAAAGTTTTCTTCTCTTAAATTAATTTCCAAATTCAAACTTTAGTTCAATTTAAAAATCACTTGTTGCGCCAACCACCTACAAACGGGGTAAATTAACCTCTATTAAAGTTTCCCCATTTCCATCTTAACTTCAATGTCTTTTCTGCACTATTATTCCTTTTTGAATTCTTTGATTGAGCCCAGTATGTTACAAACGTGTGTAGCCTATGCTATTTTTCGTCATTCTAGACTATGATTGGTGCTGAAAATAAAAATAAGCACTTCGAACACCGGTACGTACAAATCAGGTGACATTTATTGAACTGTATCAGATAGGGTCTGATTTGAGTTTAATAAAGTGAAATTTAACGTGGATCTTTTAATAAAGGAATCATTTTTCATGTCTACCCCCAATTCTAGTGGTGAAAAAAACAACGTAAATTTCTGAACAGAGAATGCGACTAAACTTGTATTTTTATATTTGTCAACTGTTCAACAGGTCAATTGTGCAACTACTGTATATTCTCCTCCTATGGTTTTTTCACAGTGTTTCTTCATAGTTTAAAGCGATTCTATTGGATAGAATCCTCTTTGACAATTGGATTTCCTTAGTGACAAACGGGGGATTTGTACATCCCAATTGTCCATAGGGTTGCATACAAAAATTAATTGCACTTATTAATGAAACCCAACTAGAAAATTAATATACACTCGTAGAAACTGTTCATTATACTATCGCTGATGATATTGTGTCAAACCTGATGCTGCAAATTTCTGGTTTCTCAATTTTTTTCTTAACTACACGTTATTTTTTATGCATTTTCAGTCTCTATAATAAGTTCATACTGCGCTGTTTATACTTCATAATTTAAAAAAAAAATATGGACTTAATTTTCATAAAAATAACTCAAGTTTTACAAATTAAACACAAGTCAATTTTGCAATTCAACAAAGTAGTGACAGATTACTTCTTGGGCAAGATAAACTCTTTATAATGAGGTTATCAAACCTTTGTCAACCTTAATTTTCAAAACTTCACAACTGGTTGTTGCGCATGCGCACATACATTCTATCCAAATGTCCAAATGTCCAAGTGTTTTATGGCCCTACAGGACTCACTCAATCCTCTATCGTTTTTCAGCTAGGATGAAATCCATTCCACGACCACGGATAATATCTGGGAAATCTAGACATATGCCTAAAATTGGTCAATATAAGTAGTCACAGAATGGATTTTATCCGATTTGGATAAAAGCTAATATTTGTGAAATCCATACAGATGTCTAAAATTGAACTCGATGGAATTTGGTGTAAACATGAGGCACAGTTTAACAATATTTTAATAAATATTTTAATTCAAAATTTGCAATTAACTTCCAAGATATTGTTAAGATTAAATGTTTGGTTTAAGCTGTTGTACGATTGAAGGGACGTGCATGGATGTAGGATATTATTTAAGATTGGGGAGATTAAAAGAAAGAAACAAAAAAAATGGTGAAAGCAAAAGTAAAACGGAAAGCTAAGGCGATGATATGACGAGATGATGGTTTGAAATGTCTGTGAAAAAAGTGCCGTTTGATGATTGTAGAATTCGAAGCACGTGTACGAAGTTCTACATTCTCCCACGCACTGGTACATGAAGGTATACTACTCAGAAAATATTTAAATGTTGTGTGTGTATAATATTAATGAATATTATGATGGATCCCATTGGGATGAAATTGTCTCCTGAGTAAGGGCCAAAGGGGTGCTTTAAGCCACTTACGTAGGATTTGACTTCGGATTGACCTTTCCCCTCGCTTTTTTTCCTCATTATTTTGTGTGTAGACTGAGAGTCAAGATGCAGCTAGATTAATGATGGAATCGTGTTTCTTGTACATTTTTTTCCAATAGATGCGTGATTGTATATTATTATTAATATAAATGATGAAAATTGGTTTTTCAGATGTTGTATAGTGCAGTGTTTACAAATGATTACACCTGATTACAACTGATCACAAATGATCGATGTTATTGTGGACATCCCCCTTTTTTATTTGAAACCAATTTTTCAACTTTAACAATTACAGAAAATATCTTTTTTTATTTTTTATTTTGCGGATGGATCAAACAGCATGTGTACAGGAAAATCAATGGCCTCACTGTGTTATCACAATTCAGGAAGGTACTGGCTTTTATAGCTTTTATAGCTATGATATTATTACCAAGTGCAGTGCATTCTTATTCTAAATTGATCATTATGCTAAGAATGGACATCATTGCTGCAAAACAATCATTAAATTCGTTAATTTCGATTGAAGTACATAGCTTAAAATTGCATGTCAGTGAGCCATTAAAATATTCTCATTTTTAATCAACCTTGTATTGAAGAGATAGCATAAATATTCATTTTTAGTTGCTGATTTAAAACCAAAATTAAGTCCTGACATTTAAAAACGTTCCATAATTTTGTAAATAAATCCTCAGTACATTTAAATATCACTAATATAATTTTACTATTAAACTGACACAATTGAATAGAACTTGTATTGATCCAACCGTTTTATTACACATTCTTCAATCTGCAAGTTAGTCTATGCTGATAATTTATCTTGACGATGCACTTAAAAACCTGCTGCTATTCTGTACGACGATTTTCATGTTAAATGAAAGGACAAATTTGAAAACGAACATCATTGGTAGGTTTGGAATAATGGTCTGACAACAATATCATTTTAATTATGTAAATACACGGAAATCTGTATCGTTTTTTTAAAGTTTTAAGTAATTTTCTGGCAAACTGCCTTTATATAAGAAACCATGTACCTCAGAGAAAATGTGTTTATAAATTATTCTCTCTACCGTTAATTAGATTGGTCACTTAATCATCATGTCTCATCCCATCTATCATGTGTATGCTATTCTCATGTTTCTTGTGTTTTTTAATTTCGACCATTCATTTCATAAAATGCCCACATGCTGGACATTTTCATTCATAAATCCATTTTAGATATCATTTTTAGTACACACTTGCACTTCTGCTCTTACTATGACTTAGTTTTCTTTTTTTAATTTTAAATCCCACATTTTCCACTTTTTATATGTTCCTGTGTGACTTTCATCATCTTTTTCTCTCAAATCGCAGATTGTCGAGCATGTACTAGTAGCCATGATTTTTACATTTTCACCTCAATGTATATTTGGTCATTTCACACTTCCATATACGGCACCAACTGTATTCCCATATCATATTAACCACTTTTGGTTGGATTAAAAACATCATGCAGTATATAAAAAAATACCTTTCTCTTTCTCTATAGTCATGTTTTCTTACGAAAAATATGTTTCTGGAAACATGTTCGTTTTACCATTTGATAACTTTTTAAGTGTGATGTTTCAGTACATGCGTGATGCGCTATAATTAATTCCACCTCAGGTATTTTATTTATTTAGGATTTTACTTAATTGTTTAGAGCTTGTAGTTCATTGCTGCTAGTACATGCCAGTGGTTTCATTTTGCTCTTCTTAATGATAAAACTGTTCAATTTCTTTCTGTAAAATCATGTTTCTGAACACATTTAGCTGTTATTTATAGTAAATCACCTAACTTTTTAAAAAAAAATGTGCTGTAATATGTTTCAAGCATTGTGCTGTCACGTGATGTTTCTTGACGTTTAACGTATGAGGAAAAAAAAGGAAATAAACCTGATGTCATTCTCAATCTTAGTTTTCTTACACTATTTTTTGAAGTAACTGAAGCTGTTGATTAGGGGGGAAAGCGTTTTCCAATTTAAGAAAGTACGTTGTAGAGAAATATTAGACAACTATGTTTTTAACAACATTTTCCCTAAATTATTGAATAACTTTTATGTATTTCTAGTGAACATTACAACGGGCCACAGGGTGGGAATTGCACTTGTCGATCCGCAAAACTTGTTTAAAAAAATGCTAAGTTTACGAATTCCAGCAAATTCCGTCTAATTCGTCTTTTTTTTTGCAAAATTGTTGGAAAGCAGCAGGGATATCGTTGATTAAGGTAAGTAACACGAAGTAAAAATTTCGTTTTTAATACTTAAAAATTACGATCGAAAAAAAAATATCGACGGCTCCTCGTATCAGAACCGTGGGTAGGATCTCTACGACGCGTCGGTGTCAAATTAGACAATAGACAGTTTGTGCAAGAAGAAGTATGTCCTTAACTTACCAAATGACTCATGTACAGTTAGTCCACCAAAAAAGCCCGTTTTTTCTCCAAAAAAAAATCGATTTTACACCAAAAAAATTGATTTTTCCACCAAAAATAAACCGTTTATTCGCCAAAAAAAAATCGTTTGAATCCCATTCACATCATTAGGCAGATGTGCATTAAAAAACAAAAACAAAAACGCAGTGCAGTCGATGCCGCCAACGGTTAACCCCGTGTTTTTCAACATCCTGTCTTGCAAACACGACTCTTTGCATCTTCCAAGTACTTGCAATGACCTTGCTCTTTTATTCCTCTACTCCCACTCCTCTATCGCATGACGTTTGGGCTGTTGTAATATAAAATAACATGGAATTTCAATTTGTAAGTATTCAATAAATTGTTTCGTTGGCCTAATGAAGTTGTAATATTATTTTATGCGATATTCAAATTTCACAACTTCACCTTTTCAAATTCACCCATTAAGCTCATAGCTCATACATTCATTTCAATACATTGACAAAGTTACAATTATTAACATAAAAAGTAGTTTTTCGCAAAAAGATATCTGATTTGAGAATTGAGGAATTACAGACATTTAGCCACCTAACGTAGGCTTACTAACCTTAATTGTTGACCGCGTATACGCATGTGTAGAAAAACGGTAAAATTCCCTGTTAAAATAATTTTTTCAGGCAACGTTGACGACGAGGCTGGTCACGTGAGAAATACCCTGAACGGACGTATATTTAGGTGAAGCGCCGTTAGATTTAACCCGATTAAATTTGTCGCCATGTTGCTTTTTTAGTTCGGTATTTAGGAGGAGCGCCGTTATTTTTAACAAATTTGAATTTGCCGCCGCCGTGTTGCTTATTAGATTCTGAAACAGCCCTTCACGTTGTGGTTCCCCTTTACCCATAATCCCATTCACGTTATACGGCACATGTGCATTTCGAAAAAAAAAACTGTAGATAAATGTCTGTATTAACAACGTAATTTCAGCACATTGGCACCAATTGCTATTGAAAATATCCACAATGCATGGTTAGTATAATTCAAAGTTTGAAAATATGTAATTTTTACGTAACTTGTTATAAAACCAATATTGTTGCTAGAAATTTCACCCACACGTTCAGAAAAATGCATGCTACGAAATACAATATTTGTTTCGGGATATTTAAAAAATGTTTCTTTTTCTAAATTTAAAGCCAAGTTTTAAACTCTGTTAGTTGCTCAGCCCGGGTGGGATACTGCACATGATAGATGATGTAGACCTGG